>JAQIXX010000176.1:0-82851 GCA_034700605.1 Willowsia nigromaculata | reverse complement strand
CGGATCCAGAGGAACCTGAAGATTCCTCTTGACGTGCATCCTGTTTCACAACTTGGTTCCAGAATCTCAGAGACACAGATTCCGATTTCCTCGATTCTGTAGTGACATCTACGGACACTGGTCTGGGTGACGAGCTGTGGAAGAACTTGACGTTGTATCCCCAAGTGCCAGCCTACGATACAAAAATAAACGTAATCAGTTTTAATAGCCCAAGTTTTAAGAGAAATTGAATGTGTATGCAAAAATTCGAGTCACTTCGTGGTCAGGGTTGGGTGAGCATATTAAATCCACTAATTACGAATTTTATTTCGAAGAAAAAAGAGTCGCGGTGTGTTAAAAAAATTATTACTCGACAAGAAAACACAATTATTTAGCAAGTTGCGCTAAACAATATGACATAAATCAAGAACGGAGAAGGTTGGCCAATAAGAACTGCATATATGCGAAACTATTCGACTTCACCACAGGAAGGCGATAATGACTAAGAGTCCGAAAGCACCTCGCCATTCCTCTCTCTCGAACAAAGAAATTTATTACGTTTATGACAGTTCAGTTATTACCACTGAGAAGGATTATTAGGCAAATGAAAAACAATCGAGTATCGTACATTATCGCTAGTTTGAAAAAAGATATAAATAGCTTCGATGATGAGGGTCTCCACACGTAATTACAATGTGAAAACCCCAATTCGCAAGAACGAGAATTAAAAAACCCTCATCGCCGCATATTTCACATACGACCGAGAAGTGAAGTAACAAAGACCCATGCAGAAATATAAACGTCAGAGTTATGACAGGTAAATTATTAGATTATACCTCAGCAGCACCCGGAATCTTGAGGAACATCATCCCTTCGGCATGCAAGGGTAGATCAAACTCCTTCCCAGACGGGGATACCAACTGCAATCCATCAACATCCCCGTTTTCCTCTGTGGTCACTGTTACCCAAGTGTTTCTCCCAAGACTATCCTCAATCGTAAATTTCCCCCTCGCTTGCCACTCCGAATCTGGCCAGTGGACAGAGTCGTAAACCTGTGGTGATTTTATAATTAACAGTTTCATAGCGTGAAAATAGTGACAACACTCATTGTCTTGTACTCAGCAGAAAACCCGTAAAAAATATCGCAATAAAAATCACAAAAAATTCACCTTATTCAGCGGAGTGCCCAAATTCTCACTAATAATTTGAATGAAAATATTGCTGAGAACTTCATTCTGGTCCAAGTTGTGATTCCCACTAGTCCCTTGATCATTGACTTTGAACACACCACCATATTTCCCGAGGTCCATCAACTGCTTCGTACCGTCAGATAGGCTGTCATCCTCATACGTAATCACGATTACACGGAGTGGAGTGTTCTCCACAAGTTTCATCACCCTGTCCCATTCACGGCTGTTAATTTTCGTTGGCGATCCGTTCGCTAGGATCAGTGTGGCGGGTCCGACATTCTCGCTAGATGACTTTATCAACTGCAATAAAAAGGCGCACATGGGGTGAGATTAGAAATGCAGAAACAATCGCCATTACGCAATCGTGAAGTCGTAAAAAAAGCCATCTTAATTATTTCATACCTTTACAGCGTTCTTCAGAGCACAGGATACACAGCTTTCGTCTGTCTCGGTGGTGTGAGGTCGCACTGGAATTCTTCCATGTAGGTTGTCTCTATTGTGAGTGCTGGTCACCGTGAGGGGCAAACTGACAGATGAGCTGTTCGTGTATGAAATGACTCCGAGCTCGACTCCGCTTGGAAGATGGTGGAACATCCGGTACAGTGACCGACGTAAATTCGACCAACGATTCTGTTTGAAAAGTAAACTCTTTTATAGCAGTCGTAAAAAGTGGGGCAATAAGCAAATAGATAAATCCGATCGTTGGATAAACGAGAGTATTAAAAAATGGCAACTTACGTTATGGTTCATGGAGCTACTCCGATCAAGAAGAAACACAATACGATGGGATTTTGCAGTGACGTAGGAGAAAACAGGTGGTGGAGCAGACACAATGGACCTGAGCGTTGATCCTGAAGCCGTACTCGACTCCATGCTACTCCCGCCGCCATTCTGAGCACTAGGTCCTCCCGACAGTTGCTGGTTCGACTCATCCCTAATATAGCAATAGGGGCAGAGAGTTTCAGTAACGATATCATACAGCAATTACAGCTAATTTATTGCCGCAAATAAATTATTTATTGTGCATCCTGAAGAAGCTCTCAAAATCGAGCAATCGCTCTTATCCATCTTTTTCTGCATACATTAGTAAACAACATACAATCGACATTCGTTCGTTCATGAAATATTGTGAATACGCTAAACTCGAAAAAAAAATCTGAAAGTTTTGAAACCTGTAACACGACCAAGATGGTCCAGTATACTACTTCACTTCTATCACCTTCTCGAGAATTTATTACCCCACTACGCTGGCTTGTCCGTTTAATGTTTCTTGTGGGTTATATCGCAAACCACATACCTGATCATGGTGGTATGATTATACGAGCAGATCAATAAATGCGAAAAAAATATCTGTGTATATACCGTTCAGGTAGAGAAGTTAGTTGGTGGCAAGCACGCAATAAATCTCTGCTGCTGCAACTAACATAGTGGAATTTAAAGTGTGATGAAATCTCTTCGAGTAGCAGGGAAAACAATGTTTCATGTTATTTAAATGTGCGCTAATGAACTGGCGAAGCTGTTTTGGACAATGATTTGTCACAAATTTGTCAGCAATTTTTTATACGAACCTGAGAGTCTACGCGAGTATGAATGAGGAAGCTTCTTCATGTACACAACTTCTAATTCATTAATTTCACGTTTCAAATTTCCCGTAATCGAGTATAGGCATTCCATAAATGTTTCATAATCATAAAGTTGAGAGAATAACTTACATGTTTTTGAAGTCTTCGTTTTGTTTCATAACCTCCCAAATGCTCTTTCCATCGCATAAAAAGTTGTGCTTCGTAGGCGTTGTTCGGATATGCGTCCGCTCGTCACAGAATTCATTTACCTTTTATAGAAAATACAAATCAACACGTGAATTTTAAGTTTAGTACTAGTAAAAGATGAACTTTTCCATCATGTTGAGCTAGAGAAACTTTTCATACAGCTTATGAAAGGAGTCTCAGCAGAACACACGCACAGAAAAAATAGTTATGATGATGTCCAAACCTATACAGCTTCGTTTACGAGCTCAAATCACCAAAAATGTGGGAGGAAACAAGTAACACACTAGATTGATGGAATTTGAAAACACAAACTCATCGAAAAAAAAAAACTCACCGAATTGTGTAGAGGCAGCGACATCATAGACGTATCTCCCCCAACCGATCCATCAGATGCACTTCCAGGAGACATCTCCGCCTTCCCATGCACATGATGATTATGATTGTGGTGATGATGGTTGTGATGATGCGTATTTTCACAATTTTCTGGGTCTGTGCAAGTGCTGGATCTACAGAAGCAGAAATCAATGAGCTTTGTTAATACCGATTATGCGTTCACCTGGAATTATTGATAGCGATGACATTTTCTCTCGATCTCCTTACCGATTGAGGTGACAGGCGGTAGGGACAACTTTTCCATTTGGTCCAACAAACTCGGCAGGGTACTTGTCATCTCGGGCGAATCCATTCTCGTCAAAGACACCGTATCGAAACTTTACCCACTCACGGACGATCAAACGAGCTGTAAAGACAGAACAATATGTAATCAGACTTGCGACCTTAAACTTTAATTGACATAAGATTCTCAACGATTTAGCTCGCTTCATCCGCAACCAGTCAAGTCGATTTAAAGATTTGATTTTCATCCTAAATCAGGTTACGTTCTCTCACGCTATATAGCGCAAAAAACGCGGTTTAACCAAACCGTGTAAATTTATATAAAAAAAACAGATTCCCCAAACACACGAGATAGTTTCATTTTCACAGTTTTTGATTTCTTCAAAAGATTAAAGACCTTAATTGAGTGCAGGTTTTTCCCTCTCGCTGAAGAAAAAGTGTTCCGAATAAATGGAGTTGTAAGTTTTTTTGGCGTTTCCATTAAAAAATTTAATGAAAAAACCGCGCATATATATCAATTACCTCCCTGCTGTCAAAGCGCATAACATCTTTTCCCTGTTTTCCCTGATGAGTGCAACAATTTTGAAATCATAATCTCGTGTTTCCATCTCTGTAAAATCAGGCAGCATGCAAGATCACCATCAACATGAGCAGTGCTGCACAAACATCAGCGAATCAATTTGCTACAAAACTTTTATGACCGTTGACTCCGCTGGATAGCTGGCACTTAAACAGCTAGGGTAAAAACAATGTGTTCCGTTTTCTTCAGAGGAATCATCATTCTCACTCGGTGAATATTAGCAGTTGACAGGTAGCATTTATCTGAGAGACATTGTTAAGCCCCTCATAATAGTCAAGAAGAGTGCGATGAAGAACGCACACCGGAAATTAACTACTTTGTATCCTGTTACGAGTACTGTCCAATTTACAGTCCTACTGGCACTAATAAGTTTTTGTCATTCTCATTGTTACTCCAGCTTAAGTGTTTCAAGCAAAAAAACTTTCAATTTACAAGAAAAATTCCAACCAATTAAAGCATCATGTTTTCTGATCATTTTCACATAAAAGCGTAAAAGTGGTAAAAACGCCACTATAAAATTCCAAAAAAAGCCCTGTGATGACTCCTTCATTTTAAAACAAAGGGATCGTAAAAATAAACGTCATAAATTTCATTAAAGGGCCCTTCTCCCCTTAAGGGCATGCATACTTTCGTGTGTTGAGAAACATGAGCTTCCATCAAGCTGGTGTGAGCTGGTTCGTTAGCACATTCTGAGAGCAGGAAAGAAAGAATTTCTCAAACGAAATGTTATAATATTTCGTGGTCCTGCCGTTTGTGCCTCATTAGCGCAATCAAAATCCCCCATCAACTGCATATGTAATGCTCTCAGGAGAAAAAACCAAGTAGCAACTGTCTTCGTCACTCGTTACGTGTAAAATTTATATCCCATAATAATTCTGTACGCATCATCGTAGTATCCTTCTCATCCGTAATAAAACGCATTGAAAATGTAGAAATGGGAATAATAAAAACTTGATTCCCCCGTGTTAAATGAATCGAGAGTCCCTCTAACGAACCTACAAACTTCTTTTTTTCCACTACTGGAGACTTGTGTGAGATTTACAAACTTACAACCTGTTGCGCCATCATTGCCATCAACATCTTCCTCATCATCAGACGCATTGATGCATAATAATACGCTCACCTACAATAAAATGCCAAAAAAGCTAACACACACCAATTGCACGTAGACTTTACAATAATACGCTGTTCTTAAACACAATTGTGTAGTATACAGAGGAGCACAAAATGTGAAAAGTGCTGACAACTTAACATGACTTTTTCCCTACGTTTATAAACTGATTGTTGGTAGCGATTGGAATCAGAAGCAGCAGTCAATGCGCAAGGAAGTGCACTTATGTGAAAGAAAACAAGTTGAAACGAGAATCCTATACTATCAAACTGTAACATCAGAGGAGAAGAACCCGAGAGAAACTACTAATCATTCATCTCTGACTTCGTTACGTAGGCAGATCAGGTTGAATACTCTACTCTAATTTTTTATTTTTCTACGAGAAGAAACTGTGTTGATTAGCGTTGTAAAAAGTGATGCAAATATGACAAAAGGGGGGTTGATAAACGCACACGTATGAGCCCCACAGAACTAGATCAGACTCCAGTATGTTGGTTCAAAAGTGATCGATCATAAACACTGATAATGAGCATGAGAAAGCTCACAAAAAAACGAGTATGAAATTCGGGCAATCGTGTCATTTTTGAACAGGTTGCTCAAGAAAAAATTATCAATTAAATCGTAGTTACTTCCTCTTCGTAACAACCCATCACAATTAAAATCCGATTCGTCATTAAAATCAAAGAGATTGAAAATTGTACAGTAGTAGGATGAAAAATCAACCATCAACAAATTTCGAATAATCGCTTCATTTGTGGTCAAACTATGATTTGCAACCAATCAATGACGATTACGATTCCCACTTTTTTTTCATCTTCGTTTGGGACGAAATTACAGATTTTTCCCAGGCCAAAGATGTAGAACGGAACTGATGATCTGTTATTCTGGCTCCATTAAAGTAAAAATCGTTAGTTCTTGAGTATGCACTACTTATCATCATCAGAGAGTGAGCATACAGCCAAAAGGAGGAAAAAAAATTTGTCAGCCGCAATTAAGAACATGACTACGAACACGATACACGTTAGTCATTATCGACAAGTCGCAATAAAAAAATCACGACGAAAACTTTTTAGCAATACACAGATTACCTATATGACCAAATAGTCGTAGAGGAAATGCATCATAAAATAAAATCCAAAATGGATATTTGGGTCGACAGTCGACACACTGCTCAAAGACAAGTAAACAAACTCTACTAGATTCGATCTCTAGAAACCCCAAAAAAGATCTAATTTTCGATAAAACAAATCTCTAAAAGTTATTTTTATGCATTTTTTGGCTCCGAGCTATGATCCCTCATTGATTTTTTCAGAATGCGAGATTCGAAGCATCGATAAATAAACGTAATTGAGGTAGACAGAGAATCAGCTCCCTTCGTTCATGAATATTTTTCCCTTAATTTCTCGAAAATTCTCGACGTGTATTTATTATTTCAGAAATCCGATAAGCTCGTCTTCAGGCCAAGAAAACCGTGGTCGGATTGATGTACAATCTGAAATGAAATCATGCTTTCATTTCCTCAAAAAGAAATGCACCGAGAAGCCATCCAATTTGGGCTTATGCGGATGGAATTTAAATCGAGTCACAAATATCGTATTTTAAATCATATTAACACGCGTAATTAAACCTCACCTGAATAATTATAATCTTTAGCACAGCGGGTAAATTAGTGGGTGTATCGATTTACAACTGCGCTTTAAATGTAGAACATGAGCCATGAGCGCATTCTTCCTAGTTTAAATTACACATTCAGATGCACACCGAAGTGGGCGTACAAATGCCTATTTTTAGAGACCTTTTATTAAAATTAACGGTTACATGATCACAATTTCTCTAATTTATGGTTCTAAAAGGACCGATCCTGGGATCAAGGTCTCCCGTCATTAAAAAAGGCTAAAAGGTTATGCTGAGCCACGTGAACATAAACGCTACTCCTGTTACCCACACTATAAACGTTAGTTAGCAGATCATAAATAAATAGCGTGAATCGGTAGTTCAGAGTTCAGAGTGCACTTTCATTTTTGTAGAGCAATTTGTTAAGACGCTCATATTCACATTCCTCTAAAATCTCCGAAGACCATGTGCATCTGCTCAAAGATTGATTATTTGAACAGCCCATTTCATCCTCACCGAGAATTATAAGCCAGAGATTATTAGGTAGCCAAACTATATCATCATCAACCTGGAATTCTTGTTGCTCAAAACCCTCTCGTGCAATCTTCACTCCAACACTATCACGTCGACGAGATCCGAATATATCGAGATCCAGATTTTTCTACCCCCAATCAATCCCTACACAGAACCACTGAGCAACAGAGAGCTACTCAAGTAACCATATCAAGACTCTACTCTAGAATATCAAGTGTAAATTAATATTCAGTCCACATCTCTTAATCACTATCCTCGCACAGTCGTCGTAAATTCTTTAGCAGAGATGCTTCAAACAATCATGATGGATCAGTTTTTTCGGGAGAATAAAATTCTCCTCTCTGAAGACTCTATAGACTCCACATCCCAAAATATAAATATTGGTCATTCCCGTTTAAAGTAAATGAAACAGACTATTTAAATCGTAAACAATCGTAACATTAAGATGTGCACTGCATACGTATTCCCCAGCTTCAGGGCATATTAAACTACCTATTTTTAAAGGATGCTTTAAACAAGTTTCTTAACACGATGAACAGCAACGATACTTAATGTATGCACAAATAATATTTATGCAAACTCGGACATCATCAATCAGAGTTACAGCATCCTGTGAAAGCAATAAACAGCTATACGGTGCTCTGTAAAACTTTTTTTAAATGAACCGTTCTCCGCCGATAGGAGTCTTAATGATGAGAGCGGTGATTAAGAAGTAACGTGAGATTTCGTTAATCACTATTGAGCCAATTGTTTGAGTTTTTATGTGAGCATTTTCGGTTTCATGCGCATCCACCGGAGAAACGCTGATGCATGATTTTTAACGAACGAGTCGGTGGGAAATCATTCCAGGTGGAAAAAAGATTCCATAAACGTTTAATCAAATTCTCAGTATCGCATGATCACACCTGCTAAATTATTTCGCATTTTTACTGCTCCCCACTATTTCTGCTAATTCGATAAAAACAACAAACAGAGATATCCCACCCTTTCATGTTCATCCCTTTTAGGATTCATTAAAATCGAATTATGGTATTGACCCTTTTTGATCGAATTATACGGAGTGCTCTTTTCATTACCGAAAATTGCTGATACGGATCTGCATGTTGTATTATTGATACAATTTTTTTTGGGTAATGGCCAGCTGCATGAGATGTATTTGCTTGAGTATCGCATGACTTGAGTAGAGAGACAATCGCGTTTTGAAAAAAATGCCAGAAACAGAGGATCATGTTAAACTGAACTTACGCTTACGATGTCTCTTTGCTTTTCTGGTTAGGGTTTTTTTTGGCAAGGTGAAATGCAAATGAGAATACCTGAGTAATAGAGTAGATAGAGTGTTCGTTCGCATGCAGGTTAGGAATGTGTGGTAGAAGAAGGAATGATAAACGCATCTTTACCACTCAACAAAATACACGTAATCATAAATACGAGTATAAACTTATTATTATGAAATTTTTGTTGCCTTTTTTCCTCCGATATATGCAGAGAGAGGTTTCTTTTATGAAAGTTTATTTTGGGGGAAAGCCGGATCCTAAAACATAATCTTTGCCATAAAAGACTTGACATTTTCCCCCATCGTATATAACCCATCTTGTTTGGTCATCACGATGATGCTGATAAGTGTAATGTACACACAACAATTTACGCATGCACATAAAAAATGCCGGGTTATCGTGGTCATTATCACATCAAATCTACGAGGGGTCAAGTTCAAGTCAAGGTACGTTTTAGCGAAGATGCATTATCGAACACACGATGACTAGTGCACAAACACGCACATTCTCTGAATATGCCCATATTATATGGACATGGAGATGTTTTTAAGCTCATCTCGTAGTAGAGGAATCTTACGCAATGAGGATTTTTGCATTAAATTAATACGGAATTGCTTGGATTACCATCAGAGTGTATTTTTGATGCATGCAAAGTGGATTGTGTTTTCGCGTAAGTGTTTGGGCATTTCTGTAACAGATACGTGTATACGGGAAATTGAGCACATGAAACCGCAGGATTTTATTCGTTGGCGATCGCCTCTGGGATTCCTTGACTGCCCGTCACCATTACTCATTCCATTCTCCTCCGATGTTGACGACGATAGATTTGTAGATCCTAAGCGCAAGTAGTAAAGTCCGAAAACGACAACGGTAGTGTATTTAAAATGCTGTTGCTGCTTGTAAAAAAGCATCATGGTTGTAAAAACCGAATAGTACAAGCAATAAAATGCTAACTTGCAAATTTTTCCGGTTTCACGGTGTCTCGTAGAATGTTTTGTTTGGTGGAATTGCAGTAACAAAAAAGAAATTGACGGATTTTTTTCTCTTACGACTATTATGTATTATGACTATGTTTAAAGCATTTTTTTCTCCCTCAATAATATTTTTTATGAAAACCGGATTTTGGCGATATGCAGGCAGACGGTCGTTTACAAGGTTTGTTGAATAACGCGTTATTGAATTTGCGTGAATAGGCTGTGAACAGCGGTGCATAATAGGCGAAATTGTGTGATAGCTGCAGGGCTTGGTGGTTGATGCTTCTTATAACATCAAATTACCAATTGATAGATTTTTTAAGACAAATTTTTTCGAATTGACTATTTTTTAGAAAACTTTGAGCTAATTTTCACTTTTTCCAGGATCTTTTGATGGGGACATGGAACATTGAAACCGTCTCAAGAACACATGAACAGGTTTTCGAGTTTTTTACCCTCTCGGAATAGATTGACCACCACCACCACATTCCCCATCTGTTGCTCTCCTTTTCACATCATCATGATAAGATGTAAGTTTGATGCAACCAGTGGACGATGGATTCATGCAGAGATAGTGGAATAAACACACAAAACATGTACATCTCTGGGACGTCTAAAGTCGAAAAAACACAAACCCACCTGCACTGCTGCTGCTGTTGCAAGCATGCATTTTTATGAACAAAAGTATCTACTCTATCATTACACGTAGATATAGAAGAACACATAATTATGTAGACAGTTCAGTTGCATCAACGAAAAAAAGTAACATGACGATGTTGACCACCACCACTACCTTTGTTTCAAAAAAACAGGCAACTGCAAAGGTCGCATCACAAAATGACAAAAAGTTGGAGTAACCCAAAATATAAGGATGAAGCGTATATCAGACGGAAGCCAGCAATTATAACAGACATTACTCATGTACATGTCACAGGGAACACGTAATTATTATTGACTTAGAATTGCATCATGGCTCACTGGAGAAATAACGATGATCAAACGAGAGAAAAAAACGAAGAAATAAAACCTAATCTCCACAATCGTTAGGAGTTTATTACAGCGTTGTGTAAGCATCAAGCTCACCTACCCCACCTGCCATCCAACACCCATCATTGTCAAGAAACCTGAGTAAAGCATTAAGAAGAAGCAGATTCGTTAAGGGGTAATAAACTGTATAAAGTGTAAGAGCTGAAATATGTGAGGGAATGATGATCCCCTTTAAGATCCCTTAATAAGCGGCTGTGTGTTTCTTGCTGGATCATTTTTATTCAATCAGGGGTTCATTTACGATTGATGTGGCTGAAACTATTATCAAAAAATGCTTAAGCGTGGACTTTAGAGCTACCTATTATTAAGGGTACTCCAGTGTGTATTCGTAGTTTCTAGTAAAAGCCATTTGCAGAGTCAGGTAGTATAGCCGCAAAGAAAAGTGACGTTTCATCCACATCAAACAAATCATAAACGCACAAGGTAAACGCACACTGTATAATTATTATTCGGGTCAGCAACTCCTACTTCTTCGCTGCTTAGGGTCGGCAAAAATCTCAGTCATTCGAAAGGCTTGATCAGTCTTTTTTTTATCGCTCCTTTCTGTTTCTTCATTTAGGCTTGGTTTAGTGCATTATAAGTACATCTCAAGAAAGAGTAGGGAGAATGATAATGTAGCATAGCCACAATGTATTGTGCGCACACTACCTTCAAGCTCTAAAAGTTTTGTGAAATGAAACGGATGGATGGACGGAGACGGACGATGAAAGCATCAAGATGTGTTTCTTAAAGACAAGTTGCTGCGGCAGAGTCGGAGGTAGTAACCCATTAGTCGACATACATAAAAATAAATACCTCGGGCCAACTTATATGAGTCCCAAGTATAGTGTAGCTCCTTTCTTTCGTCGACTCCTATCATCACATCAACATGATCATCATCATCCCATCAAAAATCATCAGCAACTGCATCACAGAACCATACAAAAGCACCAAATGCACCCCTTTCTTTCGTTAAAACATTTGTATCCGCGTCAGCATAACGAAAATCTTGCTCAGTTTTAACGGGAAAACACACCGTGTAAATCAGCAGTAATGAGTAAGGTTAAGCATTACAACCGCAATTTGGAGCAGAATCTTGCTTTTTTTACGAGAAAACAAGGAAAAAATTTCTACCAAAAAGTTGGGAAATGTTTTTTCAAGAAACGCAACAGTTGCTTGATGCGTAAGATGGTTTTTCTTTTTAAAAAACAGAGGACCCTTACGGCAACACTCTCTTCATCATCGGTTCAAAATGACTTGGTTCCAAACCGTGATGAATGCTTTTGTCAAATCAAGCGTTGATATGAATAGTGAATTCTTAAAGGGTTCTAATCTGACCAGTTTTTTTACAACAAGGAAGAAAAGGGGGAAAACACGATGAAGGAGTCCCCGCTGCTGATAACGCTGGAAGCAATAAAAATCTTACGGAAAATGTATCGAGATTCGAAACAATGGAGCATTGTGAACGTACATATGTGACCAGCTGGAACCCGTATTCTATCTTATCCAGATAATGGACGATAAAGTAACTTTGAAAATGTAGAAATGGTACACAAAAATCATAAAAAATTCATTTAGATTAATGCGGAGTATTTCAAGGGCGGGAAGCAGGCCTGTGGCGATATACGCATATGAAATCTAGCAGAGCCTCAGGGACGCGTGGCTCCCTACATGCTTCATTAAGCCTAGATTCGGGAACACGGAAGAATAACGAAACTTAAATCTTTTTAATGAAACAAGCAGCTTCTTCATCGCACGTTGTCTTTGTCTGCGGTTTGAATATGCGGAGAAGACCACTGAACAATTATGTCCTTAAATTGAAAAAAGGGTGCGCAGGTAAATGAAAAGCATCAGTTTTTATTCATGAAGACAAGATTAGCTAATTTTGTTTAATGGGGATTAATAGCAGGATCATCTTTTATGATAGTTTTTAACAATGCCCTGAATGAAATGAAGATGAGTTAGTAGCGATCAACCCAAGAAATCAAATTTGTCTTTTTCACTCTCGCATGCAAGCTTGGAAAAAAGTTTATAATCTTCTGATTTCATTAGCAGCTGCGGTTCTCCGACAAGCATCTAGCATATAATCGATTGACCATTTAATTGTGATTCAGACAAAAGAGAGCGGCTCATTGCGTGATCATTTCCAACTCATTAAACTGATACGATTAATGTCGGTTAAAAATAGTGAAATGAAATAAAAGAAATCGATTCACCGAATGAAGATGGATCGATTTCAATTTCAACCGAATAATATACAGCGCTATTGTCTTTATCCAATGATCATTTCTGATTTCAATTAAAAGTACACGAACAATCGAGAAATCTTACGATTCTAAATGGGAAATTTATTGAGTCTTACACGACTTCCTTTTAAGCAGACATGTAAAGAATAAAGCCGTTCTGAAACCGTTTTCCCCTTTTGTATCAGCTTCCGATAACCGCTGATCAATATAAACCCTATTGTTGCGTCTTTTGATGTGGAGTAACAATGGATTTCAAAGATTCTCATCCGCGATAAGTCAGTCGTCATGCTATTGAAAATAGTGTACGCGGATAACGTGTTTTATGAATAGACCAAAAAAAGAATAAAAATGCTACCTAATAATACGTATTTTCTCATCATGCCATTTGTTGTTGCTTCTGCACTCCACCGATGATGTACACCTCGATGCCGTGTCATGTCAAAGAATTCGTGAAAAAATAACAACAGAGCTTCTCAGAGAGAAGTAGAAAAAGGATATCTGTCTGCAGCAAATATTATAACAAAACTCGTTGGCTTTGGTTTTTTATTCAGGCTTCCGTAAACCTTGGAACCCGTCCTGGCTCAATGGATGCATCATCGTTCACGAAAACAGGAGAGCAGCACTGAAAAAATCGTGACCATCTTCTGGAAGCTGAGGATTTAAAGTATCATTTACCTGTCTGTTACGATACTTTACTCGTCGTTACGTTTGTGGGTTCTGTAATGTGCTACCAGTAGTGCTGCTACTACCAGTGTTGTGCAGCTTTCGTCGCTTTTTTTCTGTGTGTCGGTAGGTATTTCGTATTTTTTTGTGAAAGGAGATTTTTCTTTTAACGAAAACGTGCATATTATAATAATACGGTAGCTTATGATGCTTCTTAATTCACTCTGTAATGTAAACTGGTATAAAGTTGGCACACAAGACGATGAAAAATCATGATGATCGTTTTTGCATTTGGTTGTATACACACATATCAAGCGTTTTTTTATAACATGGTCATTAATTTCGGATTCACTCGATTCGGTCAAACAATTATGCCAGTCAAGTTGATCATCATGTTGCTTTTTTTCATCGGATGTCGAATGTCGTGTCCAGTCTGAACTACTGAAGAAGCTCTCGTCTAATCTGTTTACTGTCTCTTTTTTTCTCACACGTCACAAAGGAGCGAATGTTTTCGTAGAAAATTTCACAAAGAAAGTAGCAGACACGTGCTTGTGTATGAATTCAGAGAAAGGGAAAAAGAGCTTTCGTGAATTTTTTTTATGCCTAAACTGTTTGGCTAATAAATTGATAATTCGTGAAGATTTTTTTCCCTGACTGAGTCATTTTACTATTAGGGTTGTTTGCATAATATTATGTAAGATTGCGTGATGCAGCTGCATTTGTTAGAGTGATAATTTTCCTGAGCAATGATCCTATTATTTTCTGTTTATAAATTTTCTTGGCTGCATCTGCTCAGAACCTCATGTTAATCGGTAACGTCAAGGTTAATCTTGGGTCAAATTGCCAAATCATCCAGATTAAATTATATTCGTAATTATTTTTTTTCTTGGCAAAAATGGAAGAGCACCCTGCAGCTGCGTGAATTGGGCATTGTAGCCGTTGACGGGGAATGAATAGAGATGTTTTAATTTAAACAGGTTGATGTTTTCGCTTGGTGATAGGAGATCGCTGCTGGCTGACCGTGAGGATGATTGCACAGAAATTTTGTCTCAATGTTTAAATTGCACCTGGAATACATGTTAACGTAGAGTCAAGTTTAATTTGCTACAGGACAACTGTCTTCAGATAAGAAATCCCTAGAAGCATTTTTAATCAATCTCACACTGGTAGGCTTACACAGCTTCCGATTTCCTGCGTGGAAAAACTAATCATCTTTATATGCTAGTTCATGGGAAAACGTGGCGTTTCTACAATTTCGAATTGACTCGTAGACACTTCCACTTTCCCTGAGAGCAAACAAGCACTCAGTGCCCGTCACCTGGTCAATTCCAGTTCGCTGCTCTGTAAGTCTCGAAAGTGTGACAGCCTTTAAATGAGCTACACGCAGACATTCCGAAATCATTAGAGCATCTCAGAAAACCCTAATCCGGAAAGGGAGTGAACAATAAACATGAGTTATGCACATCAACAGGTTATAAAAAATATTTCTCTGAGCAAACAAGACATGGGCTGGGCTAACAAGAGAGGATTCCCAAGTCTGGAATCTGGAACAGTATGTTCAAAGAAAACGATGGCTAATATCACTGCTTAAAGTAGAAGAAAGATTCTAAGCTCATATTCAACTTTCTTGACATATTCATTTGAATGTTATCGTTAATCATCAACATATGAATAGGACTGAAAAGATAGCGTGACCTAAAAGCCTTCGCAAGTAGCTCAACCCTGATGCCTCCTCCTTCTACAAATATTTCAACTCGACGACAAAGAAACATTCAATAAAGATGATGTACAAATCAATCGAAACTATTTACAAGACTATCAAGCGTGCACACAAAACTTCCTTCAATTACTCTTCATACACAACATTTTACTTCTCTAACCAGAGATATTTATCAAATATTAAAAACTTGTCAGCAGACATGTACGTATAAATAATTTTCGAATGCCTTTTTTAGACGGGTTGGCTCCTGGCCCATGCAGGGAACTTGGATTAAAAGATCTCAGGATATAGAACGAAGAAGAGCACATCCCATGACCATGTCGTTTCAATCATCAGATAGTCTATTTGGGCATTGCCACTGTGCACTCGGTGATCACGCTGATCAAGCCCTTGAATTTATTGTATAAATGCTTCTGAAATATTATGTTCAATAAATTTTTCATTTACGATTCAAATTCAACTTATTGTTGGTAGTGAAATCACCACCTCGAAAAAATTCAGAAAAGTTTTGGAAGAAGGTTTGTTCAAGTGACTCAGCCTTCCACAGAGAGAACGGGAGTTTGTAGATCGTAATAAACGCAATAATCATAATTTCAGTCCGGTGATGACTCCTTTTTCTTGCGTGGAGGTTGTCTCACCGCGAGCTAGCTTTTTGAACACATATTTGCATGAACGATAGCGTGTGTTATGGGTATGAAACGTTACCCAAAAAGAAGAAAAGCCCGCAAGACATCATGAAAGATCAAGATCGTCAAGAAAGATCCTCTCGCGTTTTTGTTTTTTTCGCATTGTTTCTCGAGATTGTGTTAATGTTTGGAATTGCACATACCTTCGCGCACACACCAACACAACACCCATAATCAGTAGAACTGGAAGGTGAACATTTTTTTGTGTGGATTGCGCAGTAGATGTTCTCGAATTCCATGATTATTGCTAATTCCTCATTTCTCCATTAACGAACAAAACTACCTGCTGTGCATAAATATCTGGTTCATCTCGTTTCAGATTATCAGAAAGACAGAAATCTCTGGACGATTATGACTATTTTAATGCGACTTGTTTTCACTTTTGTAAGTTGGCTCTCCTGAGCTTGTGACTGAATTCCTCCCCAATACGTTCACAAAACACCATAATCCGCTTGTGTAAACACTTAAATTCATTTTTTTATTGTCCGATAAATAATTCCACCTCCCTCAGATGATGAAAGTCATGAAAGCCTCAAGGTATGAAAAGGGGGATCTAGAAAGCATCGTTGGAACGTTAAAAAATTATGTGCTTGGATGCGCGTGGATGCTGCCAAAGACTCCTTTCGTGGAAAAACACTAGCGTGTAGGCAGGTATTGTGGAGTGGTAACATCCGAGAGAGAAAATATTTTATAGTTGTTTTCCTCCTCCGTTTGAAGATGTACAAAATCAACAGAATCAAATAAGGAATTTTATTGAAAAATTAATCTCAGTATCCTCTTGGAATTGTGTGTTCACCTCCTCCTCTCATGTCTGCTCCAATTGCTCAGAAAAACTTGACATTTTTACAGTTAATAAATTGGGATGGGTGCCAGGTACGAGCATACAAGCCCGTTTATTGTTTTTTAAAATGTTGAGAACTAATATGCCATAAAAACAAAGAGGACGCATCCGCAACCTGACCACAAGAAAAAAAAATCCACATTCCTCCTCAATGATGCCCAAACAATTATACGCATCTTCCCGCATGACTGAATCTACAAATAAATTCCCGAGACAATTTATTTATACACAACGAGCGGTATCATGATGCACCTGTAATCCTCGCAATCTTTCACAACCCGTTAAAAATATATATCCTGTACATCATCGAGTCGAATGTAAGCCCATTTTGATGGACGAAACAACAACACAAAAGATAACATATTAGTCGGCTTAATGCACGAAAATAAGAGCCTGAAAAGGTAAACTACACGGTTGAATTACTACACATGACTTGCGAAAAAATTATAAAGATTCTTTAGCATACAAGATTTCATATTACTCATTTTCTTCATCATGCTGCACAAAAAAATGCATTTCAAAAGCAACCTATTGTTGGTCCATCATGTCTGCTGAAGTAAGACACAAAAAAAATTATGTTTTTTTTCTTTAACCGGGCAACTTTTTCTCTCCCTCGACAAGGATCGTAACATGCTATTTGAGTTTTTCTTATCATGCATCCGATGTTCAGAAAGATTTCCCATTATTATTTGCCATGTAAGCCCAATAATAGGGATATAATCTTATTGCCGTTTTTTCTCTGTTACGTATCTCCGTATTAAAAAGTCACTATTTTTTGGTGTTTTTGTTGGCGTTTATTGTTGCGTGTAATAATATCTTGTTGTTCGGATGACGAGATTACGCGATATTGAGCTCGTATCTACATCATGATGCAACCCGTTTCATAACGAAGCAGTACTCATATATCACCCGCACGTCACATATCACACCTTTTTGAAGCGTCAAACCCAATAAATTGAGGCTACTTATGCGTTGAAGTGTATCTGAAAAAATGATGAACCCTTTTTTATTCCAGAAGCAAGAAGGAAACGTGTCAGTGACGCGAATTATAGATGTAAGTTGAAAGAACAAATCCTTTTTGGTATTATCCAATATATGCTATTACGATTGTGCTGTGGAGAAAAAGTGTTGGTGTGCATGATATATCACTTTTTTCTCCACGAATCGCATGACAAAGAAAAGACGATTCACTCTTCTTAATTTCCTTTCTATTGAATTAAATTCATATAAAAAATATTTCATTCGTTTTGAAATGAGAGTGCACCTAATAATAAAGATTGGTTGTGATGATGAAGAAATGTACATCGTACTGATGGGCGAAAATACAAACCTGTGTAGTTTCTCTGTATCACACCAAGTCAAGTCAACATGAAAAACCACAACAATGGGTAGAACATATCTCACCCTTCCGGCGTTCCGGTTGAATATCATTTTGATGTAGAGACATAAGGAGAAGAATGCGCATGAAAATAAAGTAACCATTCAACTTCATTACTTTCATGTCCAGTATCACCAGAGATGAGCTCCGGCGAAAATTGGACAGAGTATCTTGAGAGGATTGAAATAACAATGTGATATCAGGAAGATAATGATAAGAGACGACACAAAAGAAACATTCGTAATCTTTTGTTATTTTTTTTGTGCTCCGTTTCCTTACTCCATTAGGTATCTGTTTTTTAATTTTTTTATACTTCATTGTCTATTTTCGGGTACGACTGTACTACCATGTAGCTACAGTGGAGTAAAGGAGTGGCTGTATATTTCTCTAACTTCTGTTACGAGTTTACTCTGTCCACCACCACACAAAACAAGAGTTGGGGGAATAAATCTTTGTCAAAGATCCTCCGAAAGACGGTATCACACAAACGCATAAACCTCCACCGACGGGCGCTATACTGGATGGAAAACTTGTGTACGAAACAAATTACATGGAAAACGTATTAATTCTCATTAATCCTCGCAGCTAACAAACCAGCTTCTGTATGCACACGCACTGGAGTTTATTTTTAAAACTGTCAGTTGGGAACCGTACCATTACTCAATGCGTGATGGTATGCAGGTACAAAACATCTTTTGCAGTAGCACCTGATTTTCGTCTTTCGCTTGCGGACTGACCTTCAAACAGACTCTGTGTAAACATTTCTATTCCAAAGAAGCGTCTACGACATCACAACCACCGATATCACCTTCGATTTCAACACACAAATCACAAAGATGAGAAGGAGGCGTCTCACATCCCCTCTCGATCAATTGAATAATTAATTATGAACGTGTAATTAAAAGTACAAGGGTCCCTGATGAGCTCCATTCCTGCATTGATTCATAGAACAAGTCAATAGTAAGAAATTACGCTACTTCATCATCCTAACATCATTTGCATTTCCCAACACACGTGGTTATGCAATTTCATCATCGCTTTCATTACAAAGTTCATAGAAAAATATCTGCTTCTGCTATGAATAGCTCAGAGTAATAAAAATAACAATGGAGAGTAATAATAACGTTTCATAAAGAGGATTTTAATACGCGAGTGTATAATGTGGTGATGAATTGGAGAACACAAAACAGCATTATTGGATGATTGCATTTATACGCGATGTTCAGACAATAAATTAGTGTTGGTGTTGTGGGGAAGAGATGATGATGAAAATGAAGATGATTAGAACACAAACTGAGAAACGTAATAAAAAGTGAGAAAATGTAATTTGTCGTGTCTCTGTCTCCCACTTGTTCAGCATTACTACTACTGCTGCTGATTACTGGCGATGAGCTTTCATACAGCAAATTATTTTGGATGGATGGACCGGAATGGAGTAAGGTGGAGTAACACACAGGTTTTATATCTGCCAACAGCCCAGGTAATAATGATTGAGGAAAAAGGGAAGCCCCAAACTGTGACTGACTGATTCTTCCATGTGATTAACTCGTTCTCCACGGACCATCGTTGCTGATCGTTTTGGTCATCGTCGCTCATCACACCGTAAAACTTTGTATTAAGTCATCTTCATCCCCGTCGAATGCATAAACCGTCATGTTGATGAAATTCTTTAGAATCGGGGACCAGCAGCAGAATGCTTGTGGACGAACGTATATGCTAATGTCATGTTTTTTATGACGGTCCTAGCGTGCTACTCATTAATATTGCATTCCGCCTCTGGGACGAGAATTCTTTCTTGTAAAAAAATACACAGCAGCGCGTTTCTCTTTTGTCCACGCACAACTCAATCTCTCGAGGTTTTAAATGAAACCGCGAGTGTAGCTAATTTTAGAATAGCGTTTATAAAAACTCTGATCGGTATAAAGAATTAAATCCTGAGCAGCAGATAAACAGCAAACACAAACCGTCTCAGATTTTACGAGATAAAAATCTATGTCATTACTCATCACCACCAAAACACCTACGTGTACGATACCCTAGAAAAAAATAAAATCCCCCGAACCATTTTTAGAAAAATAATATTTGCATATGAATTCACGAAAAGATTGTCATATTTAAAAAGAGCATAAAAATATCAGCACATGTTTACACGAAAATCATGTAAACCCGTAACGGACCACTCTCGTCTTAATATGACTATCACGATCTCAAAGGTCATTACAGCTCAATGGTTTTATTTCCTTTTAAAACGAATTTCTTATTATTTTTGATGAAAACCGTTTTCATCTGATTTAATAGCTGCTTCTTATTGTGTTTACGATGTGTGTTCTACAAAATTATATTTTTCCTTTTGGAAGTATTATTGCTGCATTCGGAATCGGGCTTGCAGTACCAAATTGCATTTAAAAAAGGAAGGGAGCGTGTAGTCATAAAACGTAAAAGCGTAGTAGGTGCTGTTGTACACGCTGCTGTTATTTCTACGAAAACCAGGTATGAAATCGAATTAACCTACAACACAAGACTACAAGCAGTTAATCATCCCCTGTCCCGTAACAATATATTATGCATATATAATTACGTACGCAATATGCATACCAGTAACGCATACACGATCACTTGAGCTCCATCCAAGAAAACAAAATTATCAAAAATTTCTAAACCACTATACGGTTGTTTAAGAGCATGTTTTGTGAATCTTCATCGTCATCATCAGACCCCATTAGCATATCTGATACTTTGAATACATACAACCCGTTCATTGGTAGTTTCAAAGCTTCTTCGGAAAATAGAGATCCTTCATGCGAGCGTTACGCATGCCATAAGTCACCCACACGGAAAAGCACAAGCCTTATAACTCCATATTATTATAATAATTCAACTCCCCCGGCCTCCGGTTAATACCAACAGCAATAAACTTTTAAAACACAAACAATGCATATCGGCAGCAGCGGCAACTAACAAATAACCAGTAGATCAGTGTACAAACTCCTCGATACTCTCGCGTATGCTTTACCAACCTGCAAACTTTATGGTACGAATAGCCGTATATTTTTTATTGTTGCCGGAAGGTGGGAAACAAAAGGCTGACCATCAATTCATAATTTTAAGTTTGGATTGAGAGAGAGAGAAGTGGCGTTGAGAGGGTAAGAACAGATACACGCCAACATTAATTAGCATTTATTTTTGGACACTGTGCTTCTTCTTTGTACTTGTTTGCTCGTCGAGTGGACTGCTGTTATACAATCTCGTCAATCGTGTTAAGAAATTGATGCATTGGTGTACTATAAAAAGCGATGTAGGATGGATGAGACCTTTTTCCCTCGCGGCGATCAGACGCGTAACAATAAACACTGTATTATTGGCAGCGCTGGTGCCGGTTCTAATTCTTGACCGCCTATTATACAATATATATTTTTTATAGAAAAAAACACATTTCCCTTCGAAAAAAAGTTGTGTGCGTTTTATAAAGTTTATTGACTTATGAGGGGATTGAGTATGGACTTGGATTTTACAGAGTTCCAATAATAATAGCACTCGACGCTATAGGCTAAAGAAGTGAGTATGGTAATGTGATGATAGTGGTGGCACTTTCTGCGGTCTACGTAGTCTAAGCCCTCGCTAGTTAGCACGAGCGCTAATAACACCACGCAGTACCCTAACAAGACGTTAAACACCACACACATTAGCGTAGAAACAAAGCGTTAAAAATAATTTCTCAAGCTCCGGCAACATCAAGATCACGAGAGTCATATAATCAAGAAACTATTTTTATTGCACTCCCTTTATTGCTCCTATCAGTTAGCAGTCAAGTGTGTGCGTCTGCCTCATCGACGTTTCTTCCATTGTTGCAATAATATAATTGTCACTTTCGTTACGTCTTTTATTTCCACTTGACTGCGTATAGCGGCCGTTAACGCACACGGGAGTGTGCACTGCCATTACCACAATCATCATTCATTGTGTAAACAATGTGATTGTTACTCAATATTTTCGTATAATTCCTCATCCCCATCATCACTCTCATATTTAATTGGATTGTAATCGTGTTCATGTATGTCATCGTGTCAGATGTCCATGCTCATACTCGACGGAAGTCTATAAAACTACCATGTTCTCAGATACGCGACATTATGCATAACATCTCGTTGTATTTTGGTTAAAAAACTGTTAATGGACTTTACAAGATTTTATTATTGCGCAACCAAGATTTTTTACGATTTTATCCCCATTCTTCTGTGTGTGTGTGAATAAGCACATCACCGCGCGGTGCTCTATGTCGCTAACAGGTAGAGACTCAAAGACCAGTGTTTAGTTGTCATCCATCTCGTTTTCCTTGTAATCCTTCCTTTTGGCTATCACTTTTTCCCTCATCTGCTGATAAAAAGCGTGTCAAAGTGGACATTTGTCATCTTCCGCTGCTACTCCTGAATACGGATTCGCTACTTCATCATCACCTCCTATTGTACATCGCTGATTACTGCATAATATTTTTCATCCATTCAGGTATCTATTTGCAGACGCAACAAGTGTGAGGAATCGCTACTAGTCTGAAATACTTTGCATTCTGCTAGTAAACTATAAAAAGATTTATGTCCACTGCCCCATCACCAGTCATCATCATCATCATTCTCATGTTTTTTTGGGCTAAGCCGCATAATTCTTAACCGATTGTTACCCATCATCCTTTATACACGCAGAGTAATGAAAGTGTACATAATGGTTTGTTTGCTCTGTAGAATATTTCTTTTAAAAGACATAATTTTTCTTATTGCGCTAGCACGCTGCTTTCAATCTTTTTATTTACGATTTCACAACCATGTGTACGATCAAACAACGTAATCCTCAAAGCATGAAAGCAAAATTTTTCTGATTACAAGAGTCCATGGGGGTATTCAATAATATATTAATGGTGAAAAATGGGAATAACTCTGAGCTGTGTGTATATGCGCTGATAAGAGATGAGCACTGGCGATTACTATTTTTTTTAGTCTTTAAGGAGACCACCGCAGGTGGTATCCCATTTTAGCGATGCTTGTTACTAGAAACTCAACAACCGTAAGTTAAGAAAACGTTTCCTACAACGCTGGGATAATAAAATTAAGTGTACATCATGTTTTCTAACATATAACGGAAATGACACCCTTGTTTTATTCGCGAGGGTGTTTTAAAAAATCTATCCGGAAATGTTTTATCTTGTCGTGTTTTCAGCTTATCCAATAATCAGTAACGAACTGATTTGGTGACAGAAACAATTGAAGTGTTTGCGCTTTCAGCGTAAACAACATGATCATACTAGTATGATAACATGTATTTAAAACTTAAGCTATTAACCACCCATCCTGTTCTCACCAAGACACACCTCAGAGAGTAATCCACTTGCATAATTTAATTTCGTAGAACCTGACTGATTGAAAACACACAAAATAGGGTCGGTATTTCAAGCCTCATCATTTCCTCACAGATTTGCACACGTCACCACTATAAGATTTGCGGTTTTCAGGTGACGTGATTATCCCATCATTTTTATGAGAAGCTTTACTGTTTTCGAGGATAAAAGTGTGTTGGCCGAAAAAAAAAACCGATTCTGATTACCAGAGAGCCGCAAAAGACAGGTTTGCATACACGCCTCCCCCACCACCATTCGACTCGCTTGCGAAAAAAAGTAAAAATATATGTGTGTAGAATTTTATCATATTAATTTGCAACCTGCCCATTGAGAAAGCATTATGATCAAAGTATATTTTACGAGTTGGTTGATTTGATTATTTACAAAAAAAGTTAATATGGCACGCTAAGAACTCTCGCTATTGTGGTGATGATCATAAAACAGCGTACTTCACCAATGAGCCGCAGTATTTTCCCATTAGCCAGGTAATTTACTAGATTAAAGAAGACTCGCAGCGTCTCTTTTGTTGTCGTCGTAAGTCAAGGAAAAAACTAGTATTGGAGGATACACAATGTTGTTGTTTGTGTATGAAACAATACACAAAACTCTCAGCATTTTTTTCGGCTTTCTCTCTCTCTCCTGTCAAATAACAAAATTCTTCCATCCTCTCGTTGCAAAAAAAAAATCTTTCTACTAGCTCAGGTTGTTTACGATACCTATTGGATTCAAGTATACACGCCAGTTTATCATCAAACCACATCTCCTAATGCGATCCTACAGGAGTGAATTATATTCTCTCTAGAGTCTTAAAAAAGCTACGATACTTCATGTAATATACCCCTAAAGGGTTTTTATCATCATCCTGGTTATATACGAGCCATCCTGACCATTCAACTTTTCTTTTGACTTATGTGAGCAAACAAACCCACCGTATATTCTAAAACACATCATCTCTAGCTTGGCGTCAAGCTCTCGTTCTATGCGCTTAAAATGAGATTTTGATTATTTAATGCTATAAAATATGCATTTGAGGGGAAAATGTTTGTTTCACTGAAGAAATGCCTTTAAGTCATAAGATTCTTCAGGAATATACTCTCGTGATTACATGCTACACAAACTTATGAAAGATCTCGCCAACGTGCTTACGTGAAAGCGTAAATAAAAATCTTTGGATTTGATCGCCAGCGGGTAGTATCATCCGTCGTTTTTTTCTCTGCTGTAGAGTAAACAACAAGCTTTAGATGGAAAGATTGAAGGTTCAGGTAAGAGTGCAATGTTTCAAATGCAGTATAGAAAACGCAGTAACCAAATGTCGTGATTATGATCAAATTAGCTACTTGATGCTTGTCTCTCTAACATACGCTTATATTGGCGGCTATAGCCGTGTTTATGATCACGATGACATACAATGTTTAAGAGATAACCTCAATGGCAATTAGTCATTTGATATGTGCGAGGACGAGTGACCTGTGTGTACTCCCGTTTTTCCTTTTGGGTTTTTGGGGAAAGCAAGTGGAGTACACAGACAGTCTACTCCTCGTTATAAGGTCACATTACAGGCACATAAATTTGTGCAATTGGTGAAATTAGTGATTGCGTGCCGACATGTTGGAAAAAAATGAAAACTATATACAGTGCAAGCTCATATGCTACAACCACACGTTTCTCTCATTTTCTACTTGGCTTCAAAGAAATGGCTGTCGTTTCGTGACTTACAAGACCTTTTATGCATGTTCTCTCGTAGACACAAATTATCTCCTGCGTTAATCATCGTGTACCTTGAAAAAAAAAACTAAAACTGCTTCCTTTACGACTATTATAACTGCGGCAGCAGCAGCAGCAACACAACGGATCATTTTTGCCAATAGCAAAACTGGAGCTTGGTGCAAAAACAACCTGGCACAGTGGAAAAAAGTACTATCGTGTCTGCACATCGTGTGTGTGTGAATTATGTTGTGTGGAAATGTATCATGCCACCAGCGAATTCGCGAAAAAAGGAGGAAAAAATGCAGATAATAATTGCAATTCTAACCGTCATCACCACATCCTTCAAAGCATGTCTGCACTACTCAGCTTTTTTGGGGGAAGAAAAACTTCCCGTGATGTAATTCTCACGTTTTATGTAAGAACGCTTTCGATGGAGTAACAACGCACCCAAGTGGGTTG
The DNA here is from genome assembly GCA_034700605.1 of Willowsia nigromaculata. Classification (NCBI taxonomy): domain Eukaryota; kingdom Metazoa; phylum Arthropoda; class Collembola; order Entomobryomorpha; family Entomobryidae; genus Willowsia; species Willowsia nigromaculata. The sequence continues at coordinate 57,099 of JAQIXX010000176.1, read as the reverse complement.
AATTGTAGGAGAGAGAAAAAAATCCACCATTTTGTAAAGAAAAATATTCAAATTTATTTATTTTTTTTCCAGAAGCTTGAAAAAATAACGCATACTTAATGACGGTCCAAAGGTACTACTTCGTCCGTGACTAAAAGTAGGATACCACCGTCACATCAAACACAGCTCGTTTCAGAGATGATAAATGGGTGTAGAAATGGAATTAAAGGAATTCTGAATGGTGGATGATGCAAACGAAATCCCATTTTCTCCATACATTCCTCATTCATCTCGTCATGGAAGGAACGCGTTGGAAGACAGTGCAGCGACAACAAAAGGAACAACGGATAAACAACAATGCATTATTGGATATATGTGAGTCACAATTATGGTCACTGAGGCAAGACCTGTAATCAAGCCACATTAGCGTTTTTTTCTTCTCCTTCTTAAGCTGCACATGAAGGAATGAACTCGACTCTCTGGACTATCATGTAGAAAAAAATTGAGTCACAGCGATGCTCATGATACTGTTTAGAGTAGTAAATCACCCTTCCCTCTCGTACGTGTTACAAGCGTAACAAAGTCAACCGGTATGAATAAAAAACCACTTTAAAGTACACTGACAGTGCATGTGTGAACGAAGATGATACACAAAACACTTTCCCATAAGGACAATGTGTGTAATGCGGAGATGGTGTGAGCAGATCTTATTTCACAGAAGGAGACGACGACGACGCAAGCATGAAGAAAGTAAAAATGGGGTTGAGTAATTGAGCCAAATGACAGATTACAGTGACAGGACTGCTCACGACGACGGCAACGCTGTAGTTGTAAGAGTTTTATGATTCCTTTTCGTCTAAAAAAAGTATTTTCCCCTGGGATATTTCTTACGATTCTCCCGGTGTAATCATAACTCATCAAAATGTAATTTCATATTTAACGTCCACGGTTTTTCATGTGAATCGGATATTCGGATATTCTATTCTTCTGGAGACATAAGGAGACACGACTACCACAGCGAATCCAACTTTACTTTTTTGTTGCTTCTTATGAGTGGTCGTGTCATGTAACGAAAGTGTTTGTTGGACATATGTTATCTTAAGTAATGTCGATGTGAGTGGATCATGTAATGTATGCTGCAGAGAGTGATGATGAGAATCTCCTCATTTTTGTCATACTATTTTTTCGTCTTCTCGCTAATGATCGTGAAAATTATAGGCTACCATCTGTGTACAAATTTGGAGTCGTCATGTAATACTAGCATTACGTTTATGGGGTTAGAACTTTGTTTGCTACCGACTGAAAAGACGCTCCAAAAATAATTTTTCTTCCAACTCAACCGTAATCAGTACCAAACAAACAAAAAAATTCGTAATTATTAGGGAGAAAGATGACCTTAGAATGCAGTGCTGCTAGTGACCCTGAGCACGAGATACCTCGTATGCGTGATCATCGACAGTATTTTTTCATACAAAAACCCATCATGAATTCACGTACCCTACTTATCATAAATTACTCATTTTTCTACGAATTTGTAGGAATTCTTCGGTCCTAAAAAAGCCATAAAATCCTCTCACTGAACCACTCGGACAGTTATGTTTTATGCAGAAGCACCAGGGGAAAACTCAAGTAGCCAAAAGAATAACGGCAGCTAACAGGCTTCCTCTTTAGACTTGTAAATTTCTTTTTGTTTATTTATGCGTAAAAATATTAAAATCTTCTCGCTTTTCCACGGTGTAGGTAAGAAGAGAAAAAAAGTGGTAGCAACTACAGAAGCACAGTTCACAGGCCATGATGACTGTCATTTCACGTATGCAAATGCAGCCATTGAGTCATTAGCATACTGCACTCCTGCACGACACTCTCTCAGAGAAATTCCCTAAACAAGTGAAAAAGTGAATACACACTAGAGTCAAAAGTCCAAAGAGTCTTAATGGGCTACTCATCCAACCTGTCAACGACAACATCAGTTTTACATGTGAAAAAAACTGCAGCCAACTAACGGCAGCTCAATGAACGCTATGATGACCATTTTTTCATGACTTCTCCCTGAACTAAACTGTTGTGTAGCCATTCATGTACGAAAAAATAAGCACCATATTTTGTATGGATGGGTGACAGGTGAGGAAAAGGAAACAAAGATCATAATTGTAATTACAGGGTTTACAACAAATTATTATCCGCTGGATGATGTTACCAATCATAAAAATTGCTTGTTTGTTCGAAAGAGAAAAAAACTCAACTTTCCAGTGACGAAGCACATGCATGATTGCTACCCGTCTGTCTGCTAATCATCGTCGCAGCATATACCACCAAAGAGTTATTTCAGCAGATCTCTCGTCCTCTCAGACACCTTTTTTTAATATTTCATTACTTATTACTTGTGCGTAGCTGCAGCTTCTGCTGTGATAAATAATTACGTGGCTGTGTGAGATGAAGAACTTATTCCATACAGAAAATCATAAAAACAAAGGCATAATAACCAGAATAACAATAAGGCAGAGTGGTAAAAAGGGAAGATGGTGGTGGGTAATAAAAAAGTATCTGAGGAGCACGTCCAACCATTCGTCTCTTTCCTACCTTGTGTGCTACCAATCTACAAACATCCTAACCTGTCAAGTCAGTATGTAATCTGCTGTTATATAACAACAGACACAAGACAGAAAAAATGAGGGTCCTACTTGCCATCACCACCTTCACAAAAAAGTGAAGGCTGCTCGAGGAAATAACGTACTTGTTTAATCAACTCCGCCAAAAACTTTCAATGTGAAATGAAAATTAAAAATTCGAACAAAACAATAAATGAAACAATGAAGGAAAAAGATGACTTATGATTACATGCCCTCTCTGCAGATATTAATTATCAACGAATAGGGTAGGAAAAATTACAATCTTTTATTGTAATTCCATTTCGTATCATTGTTTAAAAATACACATACGAATGATTTAGGAGCAACGCTCAATGATGATGATGCTATTCCTGTCATTGTGTTCTTAATTATGAGTCACGTATGACACCTTTTTCTCTGCGATGAGTCAATGGAAAAGAAACTGTTCGATTGGAAAGATGGTTGATTAGTGAAGTGATAAAAGTCGTGCAGTTAATGTTGAAATGCTGGATTCAAGGGGTAATTATAATTAAGGGTAGTTGAGAGATGAAAGTAGCATTTGGAGAACATGCACTTTAGGTTGGGCTAGTGATCGTCTCTAGGAATCAATTCGTTTTTGTAGCTTCTGATGTAGCACACATGATGTAATCGACAATGGCTCGTATTTTAGGGGAGGAATCTGATGATGTTGGCATATTTTCGATTTTTTTTATCTCTCAGTATTTTATGTTGTGCTATAAAAGATACGAGATCTTAACGATATGTAACAAGAAATATTCAAAAAAGATGAGCCTCAATGCATAGACGAAACTTCAATGATGATCCCTTATCAAAAATGATTGACAGTATGTAATAAGCAATGTGAGCAGTACTTGGAAGCCCTGCACCAACCCTTACAGGAGGATAACAACGCATATTTAACTTCAAATCTTGAGCTCATCAGCAGCAGGAGCGAAAACAAAAGAGCTCGAAAATACACACAAGCTTTCAGGTCACCCTCTGTTATTAGTCGTATTAGGAAAGTAATAATCTAATCATAATCGACGTGGGCTGTGGGGTGTGACCGCCTGGAACAACAACCAGCTGGACAAAGTCAAAACGAAAAAAAGATCAGAAATCGTTATTGTGTAGGCATATCAAAGCATCGTACCTTCCTACTACCGAACAGAACGATATGCACTTTATGTGTACCCTGCTGCCACATACTGATCGATAATTGATGAAAAGAATTTGGGCGAAACGGAGAATCGTCTGTTTGGATCCGTTCATGGACCAGACAGTGATTCCCAGTGTCCATGTCTGCGAGGAGAAAACTCCCATTTTGTGAGCAGAGATATCTGTGAGGGAACGACATCCATTCACCGAGTCACTTCTCGTTTGCTACACACTTTAATGCTGAACTGATCATTTTTATCGGCCAAACTACTATCCCTGACAGGAAAACATCACATCATCAACTCAACAATGTCCGATTTTCATTTCTAATCGTTAGCCGTATAATTATAAGTAACAATGTTTTGACTTGCCAAGTCCGTAAATGCACTTTAATGTGCCCTTTAAAAAATCAGAACATTCCCATGTATTTTTTTAATGTTTCAAGTTTGTAGAAATGGGGAGAGCATGTCCATCGCATTAAAATGCTAAACTGCCTACTAAAAACTATTAAATGTAGAGTATAGGGAGTACTGCAGAGGGAGAAACCTACTACTTAAACGTGTTGTGATTGATGATAGGAGTGGTCATCCTCGTCCACTCGTTTGCTCCCCAAGATTGAAGCAGAGTAAAAGTTGTATTCGTAAATAAAAGCGCAGTCAATTTATGTTCGTCTTTCACCTGTGCAAGTGGATCCACAAGTCAAAGTCAATCATAAAATTTTTGTCCAGTTAACAAGCTGAGGCTATAAACTCAAACTACCTGTCAGAAACAAGTTCAGTTATAAGAGGGAATACTGAACTATTTAAGAACCTTAACAATGTTTTTTTTCAATGTCGAAACAATTTGTGCTTTTTATGCTTTTATAGGGAAAGACACACCAATCTTGAATCACCTACGTCGAAAACTCTTTCTTCTTCTGAAAATGTAAGCAGGCAGGATTCCATTTCAACTTTTTTTCAAAACTCCTTTTGACTTTTGCTCTGCCCAGTATAAGCAGTTTGTTGAAAATACATATAATTTTACACAATAAAATATATAAGTCATGTTTCAAGAATGGAAATACATATGGTCGTGCTGAAAAAATTACACATTACAAGAATCGGAGTGAAGCCTCAAAGCGACACCGTCACACTGCCACACTACAGTGAAAAGATGATGACAATGACGAGTTTTTAGAATCAGAATAGTATACCAATTATTCTCAAGTGTTTGGTCGTTGGTTTTCGTATATCCTTTAATACTTTAATAGTAGCTTGTTGATTAAAGACCTCGTATCAATTTATCCGAAACAACTATCTCGAATTCTAGCTTTGAGGAAAGTAGATACGTGAACAGTCAGACCTCTATATGTGGTTACTGCTGCCCAGTTGTTCTGGATTGAAAATTTTTCAGCAAGAAAGAGCGTCGGGAAGATAGCGAAAAAAACTTGTTTGCATACAAATTTCACCGTGAATTTGCATTCTGATGACGAGGCTGTGGCTCAGCGTTAAAACCAGAAACAAGCTGTGGTCCTCATCTCTGACCACCACCAAAAGTGTCTTGTTTCATACTTGGAATAAAAACGAGCATATCATAATCACCACTCCACGCACACAAATGTTTTTATCGACAAAACTGGACAGAATGTGGATTCTGAGCAAAAATTAAAAGCTGTAATTCGCAGCAGAAACACACTTGTGTGTGCACTTGGAACGTCCAGCGGGGAAAAACTAAAGAAAGAAGGAGAGGACCGGTGAATAAATTAGAAAATATAGTGTCTTTGGAGAGGATGAGTGTTGTCGGTTTTAATAATCACATTATTATTCATCATCAACATTTTAAATACGGCAACTACTGACAGTCGTAATGTATTCTCCTCTCTGTACTTTTACTACCACATAAACTACTTTGTCTTAATAGTCTTCATTTTTTGGCATATGAATGTGGCATAGCCGGAGAGTGGGTTGAGAGAACCACTATATGCAATGTAGAAATGACTACATGATAAACGGTCGCTTTCCCATTATTCGTAGCTTGTAAATGAGCGCATATTAATAAACATGATGGTAGTAAAACTGTTAGTATTAAAATATGCACGTTATATTTCAAAACTTACGCGTATGTGTACACATTTACATTTCCTCCCTGACTGGTTTTATTACACGATAACGATTTTGTGAATGACTTCTCTCGGGGAACAGTTGAAAGAATTGTCGTATGTATACATCCCGAATCAACGTGTATGAGGTATATTGCAAATCCCTGCTGGAAAAATTGATGCAGAAAGCAGTACACAGAGTAATTGTGGTTAAAAAGAAAGGTGAAATATGCAGATTACTTGATTGAATAATAGATACACAAATATTAATTCTAATGCAGAGATACGTATTGTGCTGCGAAGAAAACCTGATTCAATCGAAAGAGTTGCATTACTCCACTTTTCGCAGAGATAATCTGATTTGCACTTGATTCTACAAACTGATGAGGATGATGATGTAACTACGTTGCTCTCGATTCTTTCGCTAATAAAATAGAATAAAATGTAGCCAGTATGGATGTGTATGGTGTTGATGATAGCAGTGGCGTGTAAAGGATTAAAATACATAAAATGCCAGTAAGCAGGTTAATGGAAAATTGCTTTTCAGAGAGAGATGTGTATCTTATTTAATATCAATCACGATGATGAGTGGAAGTGAATGGAATTACAGAAGTTGAAGAAACCTATGATGTACTATTTATTCTTGTGTAATATTTTGTGGACGTTGGTGTCGGCCGATGATGATGATGATGAGAAGACTTTTATTCCTTGTCTGTCAAGTCAGGAGAGAGGAGGAAAACGGAAGGGAAGGAGGAGAACTCGAGTGTGTATTGTATGAACAATAAATTAACACAGTGTTCATATTAACGTAACATAAATGTAGGATGCTTCTGTCTAACCGTTAGCAGCAGTAACTGATCAACATAGGAGAAATTAAATAGGACAGGTGGCTGACGAGCAAACGGGTGGATCTATGCGAGTCCTTATAAGCCTTAGAGAACACTATACTCGATGTTGGTAATGAAGGACAAGTTTTTTTTTCATGTTGTTTTGTGAGGTGGTATTAGAGCTTAATTGAATTACATAATTAAAATACTTCGTTACTCATGCTCTTTCCCTACAAGTCACAACACGACCAACTCACTCTCACATTTTATCAGAGTGAGGCAATAGCTACAACCCAACGTTTCAAACACTGATCATTGGTGCATAATCTTTTCAATTTACTCACGCCAAAAAATCTTTAGATCATGATTGTGTGAGTTTGAAAGTGGACAGGGGCGATGCTCTTCCCGAGCACTTGAGACAATAAAAATTCCAATCTTGAAATATGCGACTAGCTGCTAGTGTTCGGTTTATGAATGAATGTTGAACAATTAATGTGGCTGGCAGTAGCTTAGTCATTTGAATACGTATGCAAATCTTATAACTTCTCATGTAAAATTAACAAATTAGGAGTAATAACATATTGCAATTTTATTCTGCAAGAAATATTTCTTGTTTCTGGTGAATATAATCCCACGATAATCTTGTATACCTATCCCTTTCTCTGAGAAAAATAATTCTCTCGAGAATCTTCAAAACTGACTTTTTTACTTCAAAATAGAATGCGTTCTGATCATACATTAAGGATATTTTCTTCTGGTATTCCATGCAATACTATTCTATGGCCACATGCTGTAAAATTGGTCATTTTAAGGTTGGTTACAAAATGATAAATGTCGACGCAAATTCATGATTTATATAATTTAATAGGGAATTCACTTCAGGGTGCCCCTTTCAACGCCTGCTGTGTCCAAGATTCACTTCTTGCTTCTTAACTCAGAACTATCCCAACAACAAACCGTACAATAGGATGATGTGTGTGGAAGGAAAAAAAGTGAAACGCATAATATAAAGTGCTTTCGTTCACCAACTTTATGTGATTCTTTAGGGAATATTATTGCTTGTTGCTACATGCTCTGCGGTCAGTGTGTACCAAGATGAATGTTTTGAGGAGGATGTTGTTGAGGCTTATGTACGATATGGACGTGGGGTGAAAGAGAGGAAGAAGTCGTAGGATGCCGTATGATGTATGAGTAACGTTAATGTTATGTACAGGAGGGTAAAAAAACTGATTTTTTTTACTGCATAAAAAGTATTTCAACTGCGTACGTCCACGCAACGTCCACAATTATTCAATGTGAAAATATGCTCAGCATGGACAAATAATGGGAGTTCTACGGGCGATCTCTTGATGTATGGGATTTCAAACTAAGAGAATCAAACATTGTTGCTCTTTTTTGTAGAGTATTTTCTTATTTTCTTCAGTTTTTTAATACGCGTCAATGTTTTTACAAAGCACACCTGCTATGTACCTGATGGACCACCTCATATTTCATTAGGAAAATATTCTCGAGGAATAGAGGGTCTGGAGTACAGCGTCTGAGTGTCTGGATTTTTTGGATTCACGTTAAAACAGTAGCGTGTGATTTTAATCATGATTGAAAGCGTCCACGAGCTATTTTTGTGTAGAAACAGAAACCAAACGACTGATTCCTTATCGACTTAGGTGTGTTCAATGGATTGTCGTGTGCAATCGACAAGCTTAATGAAATTAAACCTTACCTCTTAAGATGTCCGGATTGGCATCACTCCCTTCCTCTGTAATGAACGAGATCGGTATCGAAATCTTCTTCCCTGGCACACCACAAGGTCCGTACTGAAGTGTCCACGGTTTGTCAATGTAAACTGGGTGGTCAGCCGTCACCTGAATGTCAGCCGAGCTCGGTGTTTGATACGTTGCGGTTGATACTTCCTGATTGAATTGATAGTGACGGTCAGGGAAGGATGATGATGGCTCACCAGTACAGTTAGAGTTTGCCCAGTTTGATGGGAGGAGGATGGACACTTGACGGAAGTATGTTTGACCGTTTGTCGCTTCGAAGAGGTAGTCGGATGTCCGGGTAATTAGACCCTATAATAATAAGAATAAATCCGTATGAGTTTCAATTCAAATGAAATAACGGTTTTAGATTCAAATAGGCATAGAAAAGCTGAAGCAGTGGAAGCGTTAGCAAGCAAATTCATACAAAAAAAGCAGCTCATCTTCTCAGAACATGTCTCTCTGATTGACTGTTGTTCTTTTATGAATTGGAACGTTGACGAGCAAATTCCTACTTGTCCCTTTTGTTTCACCACACAGATCTCATATATGCATTGTTCAGGAGTCCCTGTATATCCACACACTAACGACACACATCATCATCATAATGTATGCATACTTGGGTTTTAATTTCAGCAGTGTCACTGTGCCACCCGGAGTGCCGTGCCAAAGTCTCTTGTCTTTTGGAGAATGAAACAAAACTGATTCTCGCTGCGACTACAAGAATAAAAACATATTCAATGGAAAATATACATGTCCCTGCTGCTGCTGATCATCATCTTTTTTTGCCCACTGGCTTACTTTTTCTCTATTCACATTGAACTTACGACGTCGTTAGAGAAGGGAAGGACAACAATTCGTCAAACATTTGTCAATCCTTCTTCCTACAACGCATTGCTCGAATAAAATGTGTGCGCATTATTACACAGCTGCCAAATAAAATGAGCCATATCACACATGCATAGAAAATGAGCGTCCAAGATACTTCAATAATGCGATACTAATACGCGTATCAAGATTCTTAAATAGGAACTTTGTCCAAACGAGAGAGGGAGAGAGAAAAGCTGCTTAATTCGCTGTTTTTGTGATCTTTGACAGCCGTATCCTTCACACGCTCAGGTGTGTATCACAACTGCATTTAAGCTCGACCTACAACTCCGTCACAACATTTTGTACGACCATGGCTGACAAATGATCATTCCAAGCGTGATGAATCATAAGACACAAAGACGACATTTTTCCTTCTAATTCCTCTTATCAGGACCCTCCATTGTTTGCATCTTGCATCATCAAACCTCTATATCCTCCCATATTATCGCCTTAAGTCTTAGAGGTGGCCTTTATTGACACGGGTCATAATAACTAAAGCATCTATGATATCACAACAATAACAATGCGTTTTTTTTTTGGTAATAATAATCTCTCGCAACAATACCAAGGATTTTTTTTTCGATGGGGAATAATAAAGACCCATTCATCCAGAGAAGGAGAGACTTTTTTTCTATCAGGATATTTTATACGATTTGGGAGAGACAGATTCTAGGGCAGTGCATCGGTGATGGACTTTTTTGTAAACGTTCCAATAACACGCCTAAAAGGTGGTGTTTCACGTATTATGTCATCCACCAGAATGGATTATTATTTTGTAGAAATTAAGATAATATTTACAATTCGAGTACCTACTGCATTGACCAAGTTTGACAGAATCAGCTTTTGATTGCGACTCATGGTTCATTTTATGCTTCGTAATGGTACGAAATCCTTCATAAATACCTGATCATTATGTCAAGATATGCAGAGATTTGTGTCAACTTTGAGAGTAGCAAAGCTATCCAGAGAAACAATCGCGTTTTCCCTCAAGTCAAAAATTATGTAAAGGAGCAGATTTGAAGAGAAAAATTTGTAGGAAGACAGGAATCACGGGACAATTTGTTAAAGAGGGGACAATTAAACTTGTTCTTGTGACACCTGAAAACTGCTGTTTTTGCTGCTGCTGCTGTTGCAGTCATTGTGGCTATTTGCTGGGGAGCATGCTGGTTCCTCACCTGCGTTTGATGAACTTTACGGTGAATATTATTATTCTACGTATAGTATGAAACGAGTGTGTTTTACCTGATAATGATGGGTTGTTGTTTGTACCATTGTCTCTTGCGTTCAGAGACAACTCCAAAAAAGTGTCTTTTGCCACCCACCAATGAATATGCATTGCACACACAGCAAGTACACGCATTTAAAGTGTCAGAGATTCGTGGTGCTGATAAACTTGTATAAATATTTTAGAGACCCGTCTCTGTGTAGTGAGTAACGAGCCCGTATAAATTAGCCAGTTTCACTGCAACTCTCTAAACAATGTTTCTGATCTAATGGCAAAATTCCAAACCACCATCGTTTAGCTGTTGTGTATTTAGCGTTTTAGAAGCCTACTACTGAAAATACACGATAAAACACTACATGACACAAAATGAAGAAGACACGAGTCAAATGCACAATATTTACTTTTACTATCACTATTATGTTTATTATTGCTACCTATTATTTTATGTCTTTTCATGTGGAGAGATAATGAGATAAAGGATTCCCTTTCGTAAAGGATTATTTGTCCTTTTTTCCCTTGAAACAGAGAAATTTAATTTTTCCCTCAGAACATCCATTATTTTTCATGGACCTTGATTATCGTTATGAGAGGTTGCGGTGAATAAATTTGTACAGATGAGTATAAAAAATTGCCACCTGATGCTTCCAAATTCATTAAATCTAAGAGATAATTTTGACTTGTCTATTTATAAAGATCCTCGTCCTCGGACTGCGTTTGTTGTGTATGTTATTATGCAATGCGGCTTAATTTGTCATTTTTCTGAGGGAGAAGGGGAAAGATGGGTAGTAGATTGATGGTGTGCATGATTTAATGACCGAGCTCATCATTGAAAGTATTAAGGACTGATTATCTGGCAAATCTAAGAATAGGTGATCATTGCACACGTGATTTGAATACACTGTTCTTCTGCCAGAAAAAACACAGTAGTGGAATGTGATCATAAACATAAATGTGATACGGGAATTATGCTGATGATGATGTTAAATGTGGAATAAAATCTGGTGGCTTTGTTGGTTTGAAAAAATTGTGAAATGTACATGAAGTTAGAAAAAAGAGTTAATGTACCTTGTAAGCTTTTTTTACGTTCTATTCATGTGTGCATTTAGCCTTGTCACAGAATCGTAAAGAAGTCATGTCAAATTATTATGGCGATGATTATTGCTGCACTTTCTGTCACATGATTTCGTTAATGTGTTTTGACACGGTAGTCAAAGTCGATGGCTATGGCGTTTACTTAATACTGTCGTTTTTATGCAGAACAGCTACGGTGTGCTGCTGGGGATTTGAATGGGGAAATGGATAGTTTCTTTTGTGAAAATTGTGTACTCGTTGTTCGGAGAGAATGAGAAATTTTTACCAAAAATAGGAGTCAACAGAATTATTATGTTTTAAAAGTTAAGTCATTAGAAAATACAACACAAGGAAAAGTGAACGCATAATTCACACTTTCCCAGTTTCTCCAGTGCAGCGAGAAAAATTGCGTACAAGCGCATTCGTAAAAAACGCTGCGTTTCTCTGTGTTCGTTTCCCTCAACCGACACCTCAGAGCAGACAATGGAATTGTTGTGATAATTTATTCACATGTCTCACTTCGCTTCTTTGCATTTGTAAAGTGTCAAAAATTGTTGAAGACAACTCCATTTTGGCAGTAACGAACATTATGGCACGATTGTATAGGCCAGACACACATTGTGCTCCTTGCAGTGCAGACAAGAAAGAGCGTCTTTTGAGAGAAATCTCTCTGCTCTGTGGATACGATGTTGTGTGTCACTGTATGGAAATGTAACTCGTTTTTTACGACTTATTGTGTTTCTCGCAACCGAATAGTAACTGCGTTAAATTCGAATGAATAGAAACATACCCGTTTGGTTTACATATGACAGGTTCTAATAAATGTCTTCATTTCAGATTTCTCATGCACGAAAACTAGGTAAATGGTCTCAAACGCTTATGTTACGGGATGAATTACACTCTAAAAAGTAAGTAGATTTAGATAAGCTGAGAAAACGAAACAAAAAAGGTAATTAAAATTTTCATTACATTTTAGAGCTTTAGCAATCTGAATAGTGGATTTTCAACCATAAATGGTCATAAACATTGGATTCGAGTTATGATTATGATTAGCACATAAACAATTGACAAAACCTCACACTCGATTGTGTTCCCGAAACAAAGCGAATCAAGTGCTAAATTACACGGTTTTTACACGCTCACATTAATTATTCTCATTTGCAAGTTGGTAAAAAAGATCATTTTGTGATTTTGAATTCAGAGCAACTTGTTTTTTCTGTGGTTGATTACCATTCATTTATGTAAAACATCTAATTTGGATGAACGGAATATGGGTCAATAATTTTTCACATAAACTTGATAATTGGAAAGAACTGTTAGTCGAGATATATTTTTACATATAAAAACGTCAGAATTTCTGACATTATTTTTTACGCATTCGTGAGCACAACAAAATGCTCAAATTTTTTATACCATATTGTTCCACAACCGCAACTGTGAGAATCATTGGGAGGAGATAAATGGGAATATCATAACAATAGGCATAATAACTAATGTTGATGATTCTAGCAATAAGCTTCTACTACAAGATATTAAAAAGTGTAGGGGTCGGGATGAATAAGTCAGAGCTTCTCTATCGTCAGGTATTTTTCTTCCATCATTCCCAAGAGTGAATGAGAAAAAGGTGGGTAAAATGGTTACATAAATAAGGACTAATAGGCCGACGTCATCTTATACATATGGTCAAATTATTATTATGATGCTTATTTCTCGCTGAGGAAGAATGATTTCCAGAATTAGTCAAAAATTTCCTTCTTGACTTCTTGAGCCCACGTAAAATAAGACCGTACAAAAATGATAAGCTCACGGCAGTTGGCTCGGATGATGGCAAGTGGTCCTTTAAGTACAAAAATCTAAAAGTTAAGAAGGAAGATAGTACTCGTGTAGAAACTCTAGCTTTATGACTCTCGTTTTTTAAAACGACGCATTGTATTCATTTCGAGATCATGTATTATCATTTCCATCCCTTTCCACGTTGTCTCCTGTAGGGCCATCCACATTATTCCGGACCGATACTGCCAAGCAGTTTACATAAATCCTGAAAAGGTTGATTAGGGAACTGCCCCTACACACACAAGTCTCAGCATGTGACTTAACACCATTTCAGTCAGATTCAATGAGCCATGGTCACTTCAAACTCATACTCATCTGCTGCACACACAGCTAAGTCAACCATAAGAAACGAACAAGAATAGGATGGGTAAATAGCTGAAGAGCATTCAGTATCATTATTGTGAGGAACGAAGGGACGGGACCCTTGCGGACTACTTATAAATACCAAGAGGGAACCACATAAGGAGACGTAGATTCACAAAAGATCATCTCCTCCGTCCCTCCCTTCCAATAACAGTAAAGCTCAGTCAGGTAGATAATATTACTTTTGGCTCAGCAATTTCTTTTACGCAAATGATCGTCAAAAAAATGCTTGACTTCTCAGAAAAATATTTTTTCCCTGCGTTTGAAGTGTGGACTTAAACAATAGTGACGTTTGGTGAAATTCTTTTTGATATTCAAAGAAATTGTAAAAAAGAATCGAGATGGATCTTCATAGCTTGAGATCACACTTTGAAGTTTTTAGAATAAAAACAGCAATTCACAAAGATGACCTAAGCAATTGTGCATGAATTTGTTGTGAACTACTACACAATTCGTTACCTTTTTTCCTTACTTTTATTGACTTGGTCTGTTTGAAATAATAAAAGTCGACTTCATCGTTCTTTTCTTCAAAATTCTGCTGGATATCTTACAAATTTTTACGAATTCTCACAATAGCGGACAAACTATTGATAGATTTTTACAAAACGCACGATGACGGGACTAGTAGCAGAAAAAAAGTGTCACAGCGGGCCACGGACCAGTGAGTCCTTTTGTACTAATGTCAGTTTGGTGGAGGGTTAATGGACTGCTTCACCTTGAACGGAGGAGTTTATTGGAAAGTCATCACAGAGAAGGCACGCTTGGCAGCAGTTTCCATTCAGTCACATTTTCTCTGGCTTGTTAATAGACTAGAAGCTACCTCATCATCATGAAGAATTGGCTGTCAGAGAAGGCATCTTGGCGAGAGATGATGTTAACCAGGTTCACCAATAATAGGCAAATAAAAGAACAATAAAAGAGTGCAGTGCATTAAAAGCATCTACTAGGTCACCTGGCCAGTCACAATCACAATTTATAGACTGATTGAGAATGACAAAGCGAGTTTTATTCTTCTTTAGCACGAACCTATTTAGCAATGGCAAATGTCTCCTGAATTTTTTTGAAAATGAACTGCCAGTATTATTGTTCTTTTGAAGAAAAAATCCTGGCAACTCATACAGACTCCTCCATTGACTCCCCTTGAACGTGTGCGCTATTCTCTCGCATTTTCTCCATCCTCCTCCACCCATGCAACCTCAAAATCGTACAAAACTCCTCATATTAATGCAGTATACATGTTAAATGTCATATATTGCAGCTGCGATTCCCCTACACCATACCAAATACAGACGCAAGCATCAGGAATGACGAAGAGGAAAAATCTCCATCTCATTAAAAATACACGAAAGTATGATACTACACCTTATTAACTCCTCGTGGCCCAACCTTAATGCTTACATTTAAAAAAAAATCTGAACAAGAGAAAAACCAAACTCTTGTATTTTGTTGTTGTAAATGTCGTTGTAACAATCCTGTTGCAACAGAAATTGAGCAAGTATGAAAACCGTATAAATGCAGGCAATTAACCATTAAGAGATCTTGTAATATCGTATGCACAACAAGCAAACCACAAAGACACAGAGAGAAAGGCAAAAACCGAAAATGAGAGAGAAACAATAGAACTTCCTATATGGAAGTGCTCGGTTCTCTACGTACACGCATGCTTGCACCACTTATCTGCAAACATAATGAATTCAACATTCACAGATGAAGAAAACAAGTATGAAGGTTTTTGTTTGATGTTGTTTTTGTGGTGGGTAGGTGTAGTTTCGATTCAAACAACAATACAAACCAAAAGGCAAGCATTTAAGATTACGCTAATTTACAGAAAAAAAATGAGCTTTTCGCTCTATTAAGTACATACATTCCAAGTTCAAAGTATTCGTTCATAATATCGTGTGAAGATGCACTTTTGCTTCTAGTGTGCATGTGTCCATCCCTATGAAAGGCCTTTCTCGACTCGGTGACTGGCTCTCTCTCTTCACTGATCTTTTGTCTTCCCATACATCTTAACATTTTCAGTCTCATTAAGTGTCATTTGTTTATTTATTAAGATTACCTGCCCATTGTTTTCTGCGTACCTGTATTCATACACACACTCGAATAGGAAACCACACCGAGTATTTGACTTGATGATCGCAAAAGTTGTTTTCGATGTCTCTTATGACTTTTGCATGTATATCTAGAGAAACCTTTTGACGATGATGAGTCAAGTGGAGTGAACAAAATAATAACGTGTCTTTCAGTTGTGTGTGTATAACAACTGGGTGGCAAATTGTCTGGTAAGTGGTCCAGCCCTAAAAAAAACATCTTTGTTGAATCAAGAAACGCATTCATACGGATAATACGCTTGCTGTTATTATTGCATCAACGTATGCAAATCTCGTTCTCATCCTCTTTTGCATTGTTTCGGGCTTGAGAGCAAACTAACAGATAAATTCACACTTTGAACGTTTTAAATTGGCAACGAGGATCTTTATTGTTTTGTTCTCTGAGAGGTGGGGGATGAAAACTGGCTGAGAATTTAATAAATGCCCTCTGCTGCGTACAACAAAACAAATTCTTACAAATGGCAAAAACGGCTTCTTTTAGAACTCCGATGGCACAAAGTGCAAGTGGAGATTTCGCACTTTCTTTTTATTATTGTGTTTTTGTTATTTTCGGTTTAGTTATGGCTCGCTGATAACAACAATAGTATTTGCCGACAAGTAACCGATCGACCCCAGTCAATAATAAAAAAATAGAAAACCGTACTATTTGGTGGTTTCAAGTTGCGGAATATTTCTGTGAGTCAATTCATTATTTCTAGTTGCTGTTGATAGGTAGACCGCAAAACAAACCCATTAAGATGATCCTCCTAACCGACAACTTTGTCAGTGTCTCTCGATTTGCTTTCTTCTGCACGGGATTGACTTTTTGCCTTTTGTCTTGGGTTCCCACGCGGATGTTTTTTAGTCCTTTTAGTTGTCGCGTTATATTTAATACTGTTTTGATGAAATCTTTGCCGTTACTGACATTACTCATGGATTCAGAACGTAGAAGAATTCCGTAAATATTTGCAGAGATCAGAGGAAAATGAATGGGCAAGGTAAAGAATAGATTTATTCCAGGCCAATAAAAAATCTCTGTACACGTAAAGTGCTTCAAACTTTTCCCATGATTATGATGAAAAATGATTAGCTGATGATGATGGTTGCTGGTTGGTGGTGATGCTAAATAATTTGATAACGGAACAGCAGTATTGGATTTTTCGCAGAGAAAAAGTTAAATATTTTTCAACGTACTCAATCAGTTTGCAACATGTTCCTCAATTCTGACATTGACCCTTTAAGTTTTGTATAAAAAACGAGATTCATACAAAAAGTTTTACAATACAAAATTATTTAATAATCCTAATATTTCATCAAACTTGTGTTGTTTTCATCATGCTTGTTTATCTTGTACAACGGTTTTTAGAGAAAATTGATGTTGCTTACTAAACACCTTAATGAAAGATACGATTTTATATAAAAATTCCGTTTTATTCCTTTGGGATCTGTGTGAGGGGAGAAAAAAAAGTTTTTAGCTCCTGCTGTGACTAATTTCCATGCACGTAATAAGTTTGTGCTACACGTACGATAAAGCACATTTCTCTTTCTTCCTTTCTTCTTACTTTTTTTACCACATTTATTATCATGTAGAAAAGAGGAACAATGCGTATTGAGCCAGACAATGTACGCCTTTGGATTGTAAAGGCCAGTGTGTGAGAGCCGCGCTACACACGTTTTCCTATATGCACATGGCATACCAAAAAAGAGATTTCTTTGATTCTCCTTCTGAGAGTGTTTCCGTGTTTTTCGTAGCAGAAAAGGAAAAAGTTTTTTTGGACTGACTCACACACAAGTCAGTTCACAAACGCAACCAGAGTTTTTTTCTTCTCAACCTCTCGTGTGATTCAAAGCCACAGGTGAGAATGAGTAAGATGAAGCGGTGGTTTTTTTTCGTACTGTCGACGGTACTCTGGCGAAGAGAGAAAAATTGTTGTGTGAGCCAAAAAAGACTGACATAACCTCACACCACATAATAAGCTAGACTGTCAAGTAATTTCATTTATTACACCTTCGTTATGCTAAAGTCTTACGGACTAGCAAGCACAAAAATAATGACGATAGTTAAATGCAGAGCTTGTCTGAAAATACGTTCGTAAAAAACAGTTCAAATAATAATCTCTCCGTTTCTCACTCTGTTTTCCCTTCCCCTGTCATATACGATATGATTATTATTAGTATCCTTTTTGAATGAATCTGTGTTACTGCTCAAATTACCCGTGTGGTGTTACTCACTAAAGTGTTTGGAGCCAACAAGTCAAATAAAATTAGTACCCACATGTAAGTAAGAATAAGCCATCAGGATCGGTCATAGGGTTAACACTGTACATATTTATGGGACTGTTTTCGTGGGACTTATCACCGTACACATAAGCGTTCATAAATTCCTTAAGAAAGTGAATTTTGATGGTTTTCTCCACGCTTGAGTTTTAGAGAGAGAATAACAAAAGGGTTCTGTCGTTATTATATTTTTTCATAAAAAAGTATTTTAATATGAAATGAGAAAAATGATTATGAATAGGAGTACAGCGTGAGTTCTCGAAATACCACATAGTTTACACCTGACATTGAGATATTCATTTGAAAAATAATAATAATCGCTTGACCATGTGATGTCTCTTACACTTTGGTACGCCATAATGTAGCTTGTAAGGATGTTCGTTGTATCTGCCAAAAAACGTATGAGCGCATTACACACATGACCTTACTACCTGTTTTTGACAATAAACACTATTTTTATATCTGCTCTTTAGCGAAGAAATATGTCCCAAGTCAAATTGTTATCTTTTTCAAATTATTTTAGCGACTAGATGGGAATTTTTTAATGTCATGATAGTTTTTTGGTCAATGTTATGTCAATGCCACACCATCGTTCGATAATGAATGCAAAAGCTGCTTCCACCCAACTCACATTTGTAACAAACGAGTTGAGCGTTTTCCACAATGTCTTTTTGCACTCCCAACATCATAACTTTTTATATGGCAAATCAATCGCCGTATATCATCCGGAATGACATTCTGTTTGCTTCTCTCGTAAAGCGATGAATTGTTTTGCAACAAACATGAAAAAGTACACGGCAAAAAACTGGATTTTTCATATCTGATGCTCCATTTCTTCATCGTTTAGCGTATAAATTACTGACGATTCGAGAAGAAGGATCTTCCCGTAATACTCTATGTTCTCTCTTGTTTATGAGCCAAGTCAGTCAACAAGAATTGACTGCATGAATATGTGGAAGAAAACGCATAAAAAAGTTACGTGAAGAAGGCTCGTTTTTTCTGTTTATTTATGCATTTTATCACACAAGACAAAACTTCAACTAGCTTTTTCTGCATCAATTTTTCTCTAGCTTGTTGAACTCCTCTCAGGTTTCTACATAAAACTCGGTTTGAAATTCAATTGAAGAGAGATAGGTTTTTGTGACTGCTTACGCGAGAAAATAAAATAACGAGCATAGTCTCCACTTCAACTTGTCCACGTTAACTTTACTCATGCTCTGTAACAAGCAAAACGTACACTTGTAATCAAACGGTGGTGGTGGCAGTGGAGGAGCAGGTAAAAGTAATAATAATTCGTGCAAATAATAATAATGATAGTAGGAGAAAAGCAGCTCGATATACATACAAAGTGCAAAAAGATTTCTGAATTCAATCTAGCTGCTGCTCTCTTCTTCTTGTTCTTGTTGTGTAATAGTTTTGTAATAATAATGGAGCTTCTTCAGTTCAGTTTTTTTTGCTCGATTTACCTGCTACAATGATGCGAGTTAACATTGTGTTTATGCATGGTGGTGTGTGAGGGCAGTGGGACCAGCCCAACCCTCTTTGTTCCCTTCCTGTTGATCCGGTTTTTGAACTTGCCTCTGACTGCCGTTGTAGTTTTGTTGCAGTAGTCATCATCATTTTACAACAACAAGAAAAACTGAACTCTTTTGATTATTGAAAAATAGCGAGTGAGCAACTCGTCGCATATGCATATGAAACTATTCGTTTGCTTTTAAAATCTTTTACTATTCCTCTTAGCAAACGTCATCGTAATCATCATTTTTTTGTCTCTCCACTCATTATAATTGTGTGCAAACACCACAATATTATTTCCCAAGCGTATATATCTCCTCAGCTTCTGGTTTCGTGTAAAAAAAGCAGAGCAATATTCAATTTAATGCGTTTCGAAAAATTTTTTGACTGCAAACTGAGAAGGGAAAAAGAGAGCTCTATTGAGTTCACTGGTTTGGAAGCTAATAATAATTACAGAACTGCCAGTGGCAATTTGTTTGCCAAACTCGAATAATTAAAATTAAGCTGTACGACTTCAATCCATATAATGATGGAAGACAATAATCTTTTAGCAAATACCCTATAGCTCATTTACTTTTAGCATTTAATATTTTTCCTGAATCTCCAACTTCACACAACTCACAGTACGATTTACATATCTGCGTATTTTATGTTGACGTGAATGTTCTCGTGAATCGAATACAAACTAACGTAACGAGCAGTAAAGGAGGTCTCCGTAATAAAAAACCCAAATACTCGAATACACATGTTTTCTAAATGTAATTATTATCGAGAATAAAAAAATGGGAAGGGTCAACGGTATATTTTATGGAGAAGGAGAACGAGAATAGATGGTTATGATTATTGCTTTTTATTATTTTTACCAAAAACCAAAGCGGAATATTGATGATCTGATAAAATAATGGTGCGTATACTTGTTACTTATGAATCACCAACCAACTTTCTTCATCGCCACATCCCTATCATCAACATCATTATCGAATTGGCACCTATAGGTTAGTTCTTGTCCCCACATATCTTCTCTGTTTACATCTTCGTTCACCCACGACCATCAAACATGAAATCTCAGAAGCGTCATGTTACACTTCAACATGTACTTTCGTTCTGTTGATGATAGTAATTCATTACGATACTAATTTTGTCGGCACACAAATATTCAATTTTTACTATTTCAATTACACGAACCTTTTTTATCTGTTCAAGTGTTGAGTGATCCAATTACACCGTTCTCATAACGTACACATCAAAGAGGACCCCATTATCGAAAGAATATAGATCAAAAGATACAACATCCGGTATGCGCATTTATACACGATGTCAAAAATGATGGAGCAAGCGTGCATTTAAAAATATCGATCTCGAGATCTCAATGAAGACACATAAATGAAGAGAATATCTCTTTCCCAATCGCTTACTATTCTTTTGTAACTTAATCCTTTTATCTTGATCCTTTTATGAACGCACATTCGTCGGAATCCAATTGTAGGGTTGAGCGTTTCTTTATTTCACACTTGTGTTTCTTTTGAGTTTCTTGATTGGAAAAAGGAGATTCTTAAGAAATCAATCATAGTTTTATGCTTTACTCTGAATCTCAACATGTAAGCTCATGTTCTGGGATACATCTTTTAATTGCACAACTGGAAATTGCTAAATTTGAACCGCCTTCGATGGAGCCTTTATGTTTTCTCAGGTGGGTTATTCGACTCAGAAAAGGGAACATTATAGCTCGTCATCGTGTTCAATTCTACGTGTGTATGGTTTTCGTGAAAAAAATAGAGAACGGTCATAACCTCCCATTTCCTCTCTTTTCTTCACACAATTGGTGAGATGCCCGCTCTTCTATCACTTTTCCTTGTCAGTTGATCATCGGTGTCGTCACTGAGAATTCCGCCAACCTTGTTTTCTTTTACCGTACTAGTATTCGTGTAAAGTCAAAAGGGATTTTCGAGTCTACTAGCACCACTTAAAAACGCATAAGCAAAATATACGATATTGGTTTCAATGAAAATGCTCAAACCCACCAACCCATACATTGAGTTGGCCCACACCGCTGAAAATTGATAATAGAAAATACCTACATGCCATCATAAAACGAAGAAAACCAATAACTATTTTCCCGTGCAAATAATGCATTTTTCATGCTTTAGGGATCATCCTCTCCTTTTTACAATATTATAGGTATCGCACATGTTGTGTATGATTAAGCCCACCAGAGATATGTGTTTTTCTCTCCCCACTAAACCTACAATTTATACTTCCTCTCTTGATGCTGTTGTTGTTGTGTGGAAAATCTGAGAGCTTTAATTTGCCCCCAAAATGTGGATGATTGCGATACACGGCTTTTGACAGCTCTCTGAGTAAAAAGAAAAACACACAGAGAAGGAAATAACAGAGAGAGAATAATATCAGGGGGGAAATAAACATGAAACTCAAAAGGGAAACGAGACTGGGTATTATAAATGGAGACTTGATACGTGTATAAATACAAATCCCTCTCATCTTAAAATTATCATCATCATCCGTATAAACTGTTGTGGTAGAAGTCTACCGTCTGCTGCTATCCATACATTTTTTCTTGACTTGATTCCTTTCAGGCGTTCTTAAGTACTCTTCTGGCTTTACGTGCTGGAATTAAGGGGAAATATGATGGAAATAACTAATAATTCAACATTACTCTTCTATTTACTTTAGTGATGGAGGTAGTAATCCATGAAAATCATGTACATTCACATAAGTACCTGGTAATGTACACACAAGAACTTCTACCAATCCAACCATAAAAAGTCGAGACTCTCGTCTTGATCTTTATACAGCGGCTGGTGCTTGCTGTTGGGATATCACGATGATGATGATGATGGCTTTAGCTTGTCGTTTATGTTGTTGTGTACTTATTGCTTAGGTTCGTTCAGTTGAGGAGTGACTAAAGGAAACCGATATTAAGTTTGACAGGATGACTTGACCTTGTCTTCTGCTCCATTCTGTCTTTTCTCTTTCAAAAGAGCGGTGTTGGTGGATGGTGTGATGCCGAGGAAATATATGAGTGCATCGTTTATTTCTCTCTCGTGAAACATCTTATGGACTTCTCGTTAGAAGTGTAAAAAGCATGTTGATGAGGTTCTACGTGTGTAGTACTCTCGCTCACTACTCACGACCAAGAAAGCTCACTCGAAGAAAATCGTGATTCTTCAAGTAAGCCGGGTAAGTTAATATGTAGAGAATTCATATTATTTGGCCATATGCGTGCAAGGGGGTACAGTCAAATTGAAAATAAATGTGCAGTGCTTTTACCAATGTGTGCGTTATTAGCAGCGAACCCGATGATCATGACTAGTGATTGGTAAAAACTGGATGCTGATGATGATGGGCTAGTGAAAACAGTGAATGAGCGCATTAAGGAAGCCTCTTTCACACCATCACGTGTCCACATTTATCAGTTTTCTACTCTCATCATCCTGCCAGTTATCTATCGGGGAACTTATTCTCTGCTTCCAATCTGGTGTGGATTTTTTTTTGTGAGAAGGAGAAAAAAATAATCATGAGCAATCCATTATTCTTCTTCAGTTTTCTTCCGCTGATGATGCGCTTGTATTGATTTTTCTCCGAAAAGTATACTGGAATTAGGCTTCTTGTCCATACAGCTTTGTTTTCTTTCCGAGTGAGATTTAATACCATCTGCCGCATATTAAAGCTCATCGTATCAGCATGTTATTTTGAGAGAGAAAAGGAGATCCGATTATCGAAAATGTATATCTTAACAAGGAGTCAATTGACAAGTTGAAGAATGGAACGGGATTCCAAAGAGGAATACTAGCGTTTCTTATGCGTGCACTCCAGGCACACATTAGAAGGAAGAGGAAGCATTTCAGAAACACACGAGATTTTAAGCTTATATTTATTTAACGAGGAAAAACAAATAAAAGCAGTCTGAAAACTTCATCTTTATAAACTGCTTTTAGCCAAAACAAGAATAAAAGACCTTTTCGAATTCTCGACTGCTCGTCGATTATTTTTGTTCGCCTCTTCCCAGCTTTTTTATGGTCCCTAATAACAGGTCAAAATGGACAGTTTGTGCTGACTGACTAACTACATGATGAGCTCCAAATATGTAAAGGTAATTCAAATGTGTCTGGTGTGTGGAGCAGCGGTAGTCGTTTCTGTAATTTCTGTAAGGAAGTGTAAATTTCGTTGTTTGTGTTACAATGGGCTTCTGTCTTCATCCTCGCTTTTTTTCGTTTTTTACGCGAAATAGAAATTGATGAAAAGGTTAAGAAAAATAAATACATTTTAACCAAAAAAGTCGCTCGTTTTTTCACAATTTTGGAAGTTGAATGATAGCACAGTCATTTCTTTCCGAAAGATAAATTTTTCCATGTAGTATGGCCATTTAGAAAAGTAAATGCTACCCATCTCCTGGAAAAAAATCCATTTAAAATAACGTGGCTCAGATTTGTGTATGTTTTGATAATTCTGCGGCACGCAACCATACTCTATACTCTTGATGATTCAAAAACAGTCATTTTCTTAACCCAACAAAAGAGTTTTTATGAGTCTAAACTCTCAAGTTTTTTACGACGAATAGACGCACACTTTTTCTGGACATGATTACGTATGAGAAGAGATAATGATGACGACGATCATAATGAGCGTATATATTCATAGATATGCAGCTTGGTATATAACCATCTCACTTGAGTTGTAATATCGTCCTAGTCAGTCGTGGCGTACTTTTCTTGTACTCTCAGGAATATAATGTACCTGACTGTGATTTGTGAAAATAATATTGACGGAAACGGAGAGAAAAAAACAAATGCATTACATGCTTTTTTGTTCCTTCTGTGTAAAACAACTTGTTCCTTAATGTTGAGAGGAGAAGTAGACGTGCAATAGCAAGACAGGATGGATTTAAAACAGTGTGTTTGTTGTTTTCTCATGGACGTATTTATGCGTACGCTCGTGAATGGCAATTTAAGTCAGTTCATCGTATAAACATAACGTTAAGGATGATATAATACTTTGTTGTGAGTTTTTGTTTAGACAATGTTTTGTTATTTAATCGAAAGGCTTTTTAATACTTTGTTTTATTAACGCTACTACTGCATGTGCTATTGACAGTTGCACAAAACCTGCCTCTGACACAAAACAACTTGAAGTCACTCTAAATTGTTTCTAAAGAAAATACATTTTTTGTCGTTCACAATCTGGAAAACTAATTTTTCCATCGTATGACCTGTCAAAACTAAATTGAACTTGGATGCGATGTTTCATGATACTTGATTCGTATTTCTATGAATGATTCTTGATAATAAAACATGTAGGAGGACACCGTGTGTGTGCGAATGCGTGTGCTTTTTAAAGGCCAATGATATTCTCATCTAAACTGACAGAGAAGCAAAAAGGGCAAATGTCATTTTGCGTTTATGTGTGCTTCCTCTAATGCCTGATGTTGTTGCTTCTTCTTCATCATCCTGTGACGTGCTCTTGTCATAATAGTTACACTTACGATTCTTACCTGCTGGTCTGATTTCTTTCATTTTGGTTTTTAAAACCATAAACGAACTGTCTATGATCACAACAAGTGCGTCAATCTTCTATACTCACTTCGTTGCACGACATGGATCACTCACCGGCTAATGGGTATAAACTCAAATGATTTTCTTGTTCTCTCATTACTTCATTTCAGCTCTGTTTTATGTTACGTTTGTGGACAGGCACAAAAAAGTGCACTTGGAGAAGTCATAGTTATGTAGTTTTCGTCTATACTTTATACACTAGCGTACATAGCTTGAAGGAAAGGCGGCAGACTTTTTATGTCATAAAGAAATCAAAGCAGATCAAGTTCTCCACTCTAGTTTATTGCCATTCCTTTTTTGAGAATTTGGAGCTTGGACTGTTTTTTTCCTTCCCAATTCTTATTTTTTTTAATCTACTCGCTTCGCCATAAAAGGTTGTATATTTTACCTACCGTGAGATAAGAGCGCTGTGTTACCTGCTCTCAGAGGTTTGTGAACATCTTTAATAGTCGAGCTAAACACTGCTTTTAATAATGCCATTCTCTCAAAACATTTGTGTCTTATATCTGAATATTATGAAGTATAAAGATTAACTATCATCAGCGTTTTCATTTGGGTAAGTAAATACGTTCGTTGTTGTTGTTTTATAGCTGGTGTGATTGGCCCCGAGAGAGAGAACCCGACTCGTCTTCTTATGTTTGTGTGCTATCCGACTTGACAAAGACATCTAGAATGTTGACCGTTGCACATGTACGTCCGTGAACGATTATCAAGACTAATCAGGAGACTCTCGAATGAATGAACTAAATACACAGAGTATAATATGCATAACTCACTTTGTAACGATTTGATTGCTTCCGTCAGCGGCATTCGCAAATGGACGGAAAGTATGCAACAAATTACTTTTTTTCATCGCCATTATAGGTTTGCTCCTGTTTTATGTGCCCGATGAAGCGTTGCATAAGTATTGCAATAAAAGTTGTAATTGCGAGTGGAAATGCACTACTCTTTAAAAGGGTTGAATTGTGGTGAATGAGAATGCAAAAAGAGTATCGTAGAAAAGTAGGTAAGCACATGTGTTGTGCTCGAGAATAAAGTTATAAAGTAGGAGAAGGTGGAGAGGTCAGGTGTGAGCGCTAATATGTAATCTGATGTGAATATCGCAAGCACGACTCACTCTTATGTTTGCAGAGAGAGGAAAAACGGGACTCTTCTTCTCTCTTTGGAAAATAAGGTGGCAGGAGAATAGTCTCGGCTGTGTGAAAAAACGCATAAGAAGCGGATTGTTTTAATGCATTTATTTAGCACAATTGCATATATTTAAGTGATGAGTTGTTGTGCCAGTAGTGTGGTTAATAAGCAGAGATATAAATTGTGTTGTCTCAAAAGTCCCTCGTACCTACTCGGTTGACTTTGTTTCTGTGCTACTGTGTTAGATATTTTTGATGTGCATATCTGGGGGAGAAATTTCTGCAATGAGCTCTTCTGATTTGCCAGTCATGCAGGGGAATTGAGTAAAATGTGCGAGGGTGAATGTCTATTACTGGTTGATAGGATCCTGTTAAACGACTACTAGCACTAATTAGCATTTTAACAAAGTGACTGACTACTGACGATGATTATAACGATGTTACTTGCTCGTTGGTTGGTTGATGATTATGAATTTTTGGTTTGCATTCGCTGTGCATCAAACACCAGTAGCGAGTTGGCAGAAAAGTAGCTTGATGAACTTAACAAACTGCACCCTCTCCGCATCACTCACAATACTCATCATCCCCACCAACACCACCACGAAAAGTAATGAATTTGATGATCGAGTCGAGAGGAGTAACATTATAAATTAAAAAACAAACTCTATGCATATGAATTACAAGATGTTATTACACTGAATTAAATACTTGCATATCATTTTGGACATGATGAAATTAATGTGTAATTTGCTTACGATTCGGTATGTTGATTAGCACTACTGTTATATCATGCCAATTTGTGGATCTCCAATCAGTTTGAATTCTACTACTAGTGAACTAAATAATCGTAAAAAATACCAGTTGACACTAGAATCAAAGTTCAACTTTATTGATACGTTGACGAGCGAGTTTTATCATAAGTTAGAAATCGAGAAAGGAGGAGGTGGAGGAGGAGAAGCACATTTGTCAGGTTGTATTGAGTCTAAAGTCATTTTGATGGTATAGAAAGATGTTAATTTAAACTGGTAGTCTGAAGAAGCTGTTCCTCATTTTGTGGCATTTTGTGCAAGTCCACTACTCAAGTTGGTCGGTAGCAGTAGTCGTCCCTATTTTTCTCCCATTCTTGTTCACAGTTCGCAGAACCAACACTGAAAATGGATATGTACCTAATTTTCTCTAATAATAATGCGTGTTTTGTGTGTGTCGGTCCTTTAGATTTAGGATGAAGATGTAAAAAAATGTTGATTCTTCAAATTTGATGAAGTAATTGCCTCCTGCATAATGTTATGAGCAGCTACCACAGCAGACGTTCACGTAGTCAAACACATTCTCAGCTTCGATCTATCCCCTTCTTTTCTGATTATTATCAAATTTCATGTGAAAAAATCAAACCAAACAAGATAATCATCGTCATCAACCCACCATCATCATAATATCGCTTGCCAATAAATGTATGTATTTTTTCTCTTTTTTTCTAAACTTGCACTGCCTGTTTACTTGTGCATTTCAAGGGGAAAATGTTGTTTTGCGGCTAATAGGTATTCTATCGCTACTGGGCTTGTTCTTCTTCTAAAACTGCTTCGGAATAAAAATCCTAGATTGGTGGGATTATTTGCTAGTCTCATTGGTAGACCATCTTTTTCTTGGTTTTTTTTTCAATGAAGATCGCAAACTTGTGAAAAATTATTTAACAATGTATACCGACCACCAGTACCATATTGACAGGTTGAGAAGGACTATTGTAAATTCGCTACATAAATATTAAGTATGTTTGATTATTTTGATGATGACTCACTTTACAACACGAGCAATTTACAACTCATTCAATCACGACTTCAACATATACGTGTACACATTATCGAGTAATTTGAATAGTTTTATTCGTACATTTTTTATTATGTAAGCGGAGAAGGGTGAAAAGATTTGCATAGAAATTGAATATGGCCGATGATCGGTTGGAGATTATTGGTAAACCTACGCGAAGGACAAATCGTAAACTCATAAGTATTTTCTCCCTGATAATGTTTCGCCTTCGTCGTAGCAAACTTATCAGCCATTCTCATCTCCAATCAGAAACGAAATTAAGTAGCAGCTTTAGCTTGAGTTTAGTGATATCAGGTTACTCGAAAAACTCTAACGATGGAATTTCGATAATAAAAATTAGCGATTAGAAGCATCGTAATGGCTAATCCTCAAGAAATCAAGCCACATTTTTGTCGACAAGATTATCATCGGGACTATAGTACATGGCGAAAATGTGTAATGCGATGCGAGTTGGTTGGTCCTTGTTTATTTGTTTGTGCATACAGTTGTGTGTGGGGAGTCGCCAAAAACTATTCGACTGGCCCTCATTACAAGCTAGAAACAGTTAATAGGCTTACGAATATTATGCAAAGCATGAATAACACATAATAATTGTGATTGTGAAACAAAATGAGCAGTTTGATTGTGGTACTTTCAGAGTTTTATTGTTGGAGACGTGGGCAATTTAATGCAGACAAAGAATCATTCGCGTACTCACGTAACGCGATACTTTAATAGCACATTAAAATGTTTGTAAACACACACGCGGATTAACAGAAGCAAAAGTTATGTGGATGCACCTTGCTTCTATGATTGTAGGGCTGAAGAAGATGAAGACCATGAGAAATCTATTCTTTCAATTTTTTAATTCTAATGAGGTTTTAATGCAAAGAAAAAATACTGGGGATATAATGTGCTCGAGCATTAAGCTTTCATTCAGGAGCAGCAACAGTTGTGGTGGCTTACTAAACTTTTGAACACAATGAAAATGTACGAGATTTACCACCGGAGTTGATGATTCTATTAGGACGAAAGCACACAGTCGTTAGAAGACTTGAAATCATGATGGTCAAGTTTTCATGCTCTCACTATCCTTCAGGGAGAATCGAATATCATCATGTAGGTAAATACTTCCAAGAAGCTGCTCAGGAACAAGCCACTAAACTATATGCCCATGTGTTTGCATTTCTTTGTCAGTCAGTCGGCTTTGCATGCTTTGACATCATTTACACGATGATATATTCACATAAAAGTGGAGAAAAAAAGCTGAAAGATAAATACACAACCATTTGTTTTTATACGCGGATATTATTCATCCATTCACTTCAACAAGATGCTTTCAGCGAGTCAGTTTGTTACTGTGAGCTGCTGCAGATTCGTTTCAATCTATTATGCGTATTCTCTCTTTTTCCTCTTTCTTCCCTATTATAAATTTACAAAACGTTAAAAAAATGCTTGAAAAGCCTTTGAGCGGAAATCTTGTTCATTATTCATAAGCTACATACGCGCGTAATAATAGCAGGTACTAAATAGTAAAAGTCAGTCACATTCTGATAATTTGCAACAAAAGCTCATCGATGATTCTATTCACTTGTCTTATTTGTTTTACATTTTCAATAGAATGATGCACAGTTTCTTGAACGATGACGATTCGATTTTTTTCCACTCTCTGTCCTCCAAATGCACTTTTCTTTGCGCTCCCCTTCTCTAATCTAAACCATTAAGGCCTTATTCTGTTGGCTCGTATATCATACAAATGCTTTTTTTTGTTTCATTCACAAAACAAAGACAACAATTACAACAAAGGGAGAGAAAATACTTGAAACTTTTGTGAACGTCTTCTGTGTGTTTACCGAATATGTTTACATTCTGAAATTTTGTTTTATCATTCGAGCCTCATTAACCTACCACCAGGTTCAATAATAACAGTAGTAGTTGGAGCTCGCGATAGTTTACAGATTCTTACACGTGCATAAGCCGCTTCTGTTAAGGGAGTGCGGTGGTGGTGGTGGTGTAAAAAGCATGTTGGGTGATTATTTGTTCCTCGATTTTTAAAATAAAACATAGCACTAGTCGCATGTAACCTGCATAAAGACTTAATAACACGGTGTAGGAAAAAAACGAAGACAATGTAAGCTTAACGTACTAATAATGACAACGATATATTCTTCGGGTATGCGTGATGCGATGATGGCAGCAGAAAGGACGTAATGGGATCCTTTTTTTTTTGAATAAACGAAATAATTTATGCATATTTCTGTAGAATAATTTTTGGCTAATTAGGAGGAAAAATAAGTGTTTTCTCTAGCGCGCGGGCACAATGATGCACAAAACGTAGAGAAGTGCATTGCACGACGAATCGAAGAGCACGACCATTCATTTATACATTGTCTCGCTCATTTTTTACGTTCACCTTTCAGTCCACTAACCTTGAGAGCTCATCATTACAATGCTCACTAAAATGCATGGTGGTCTATTAAATACAAAAATCGTTGTTGTTCGGCTATGATTCTCTCTCTACAAAATTATGCAATAACATGAATATAAAAAAGTGCGTAGGATTCGTACAGGAGTCGTAAAATTTTCAAGTTTTGTTTTATGTAATCATTATCATTTTATTTTAATAACTCCAGTTTCACAGCTGGTTTTTTTCAAACTGATAACAACAGCAATAACTGACATTGTTCAGAATATATGCACGCCTATGTTAACCCTTTACCGATTTCAGACAAGAGTGATGTGTACATTTTCCATCTCCGTATATAACATCTCTGATGATTACTGATGCAGTGACAATGTAATAAAAATGTAAAAGGCAGAGACATCCGTTACTGATCCTGCCCATTTCTAATAAATATTTAATAAAATCAAGTAGAAAAAACGGTATAGTCGAAAACCCGACAATGTAGTACAAACCATAATGCGCACAGTTGTGCCTTTCAATTCTTTCCAAACAAACGAACCCCGGTAGAATTATTGATATTGATAGGAATAAATTATTTCCGCGTAACTCGCAGTATCGCGTTTCTCAACAAAAATGCACAGATTCGGAAAATTTGTAGCAACACTAAAAAAGCGTTTCTTTTGAAAATGTAGAAAAGGTTTGTGCACGCAGCTGCTCTCCTATGATATCTCTCCCTTTATTTGTTCAGGAATCATTTTTATTTTGGTATCGCAATCGAATCCCAGCGTAGTACCCCGATAAGAGAAAAGAGTATTTCTCTGTCTGCCAAACGACAAAGCATCCTTTCATTCAGACAAATGAAACCAGCAAAGCTAAGAAAAAAACGAGCAATGACGATTATCGGGAGACACAATCCACAAAAAGAGATTTCGAGGAAAACCACATATCACAAACCACAGTGGTCAGGCCTTCTCGTTGATGAAGTGACTGTGTGTGTGAATAAAGGGATCCATAATTTGTAAGGAGTCCATAAGGACACAATAATGACAGCGTACATACATTACATGTAACTGCTCATGTATTGTAGCACTTTTTTGTGGGGAACAATGCTGCCTAACAAGCCATATAATACTTTTCATCATCATCATCGTGTACACCGCGTACATACATGTACTCATATCTACCAACAACGGAACCGATTGTATTTTCACTCAAACATCAGCAGCAGTGGATTGAGAGAAAAAACCTTGAAATTTATTATTTATTGTCATGAAGTAACAATTCACTTCTTTCTGTCTTGTTCCTCTATGGATCTGCTTGACTGCCTCTGGCACGCTGTCGGTCGGTTTTATGTGCTAGAGCTACCGCTTCTCTCTCCATTCATCTCAACGAACATATCGCCAAAACGTCTTGTAATAAGTTCCTCATCATTTGCATCATCATTGTTGCCTCCTCGGTGACGTTTACATGCGAGCATGTAGAAAGGGATCCGATATATCCCAAGAAAATCCAATCCAATGCATTCGAACAACGGGAGCATTAAACTTTATCGCTTAAAAGATTATCGTTTTCTGTATTTGAACTGTCCAAAAATATCCTTCTTCTCACCCAAATCAAAATTCGATTGTTGTCGGCTTCCCTTTATCTAATCGGCTGAAAATCTTAGGCTGAGGAAATCCGACAAGATTACAAACATGTTATCCACAATTTTATATGGCGAGTGTCACTTTGGGTATTTATAACTCCTTGTATTCATGAGCAGCAGCGGTGGTGGCAACAAAATATTTTGATACGAATTTTGTGCTTTCGATTGTCCGTCTTAATAAGATTTGCTTTCATAGTAGATAAAACATACCAAAACATCTGCTACCACCACTAAACTCCTTACACACATAAAAAGGATTTTGAATCTCTCAAATGTGCAATATGCACGCATCCACATACACACACTTGTCCCATATTTCCGTTTATCCAATTGATACGGCTAATTGAGCAGTGTAAAAAGACTGCTGCTTGACTCGCTACAAGGCATTATGTTTACACTTTCTAATTCATATACCCTCTGCTTATTTAGCCATTTACGAACGCCAGTGGTTTTAAGAACACAGGACAATGGCGAGAGGACAAGGATATGTAAATAATTCATACCGAGAACTCATCATCATGTTCATCAAGTAAAAACGTAACGAACAATAATAAACCGGATAAAAAGGTTTTAATTCAAATCTAATCTGGGATGATTACCTTTTCACTCTTTTCTTGATACGTTCATTATGCACTTGACTGAATAGTTCTTACACAGCTGCTGCTAAGTGTGGATGTTTCGCTTGCTACAATGAGAAACCCCTTTTGTACGTTTAATCACAGACCTATGATTGATGATGAATGGTTAATCCAATGAAAACGGGATAAGAAATCTGCATGCAAATGAGTATAAAAATGAAGAAATTAAACTACTGTGTGGTTGATCAAATAATTATCACCTTCGCAAGCCTATACACGGGGAGCTCAATTATTATTTTTTTGAATTTCAAGAGAGCTATTGACCCGTTTCACTAAATTTAGAGCATGTTCATCAACCGTGCATATTTATTTAGAGTTTTAATGATGCTTGAGAATTTTCCAGTGTTCTTCCTTTTTTCTACAAGAAAATGGCGATCTTTGTAATTTTTAATGGTGGAAATGACTAGCCACTTTGAGTACTGTTTGTATACCTGTGGTTTCGATATGTTGACTCATTTTATAACATGGCTGCTGCCATTTTCTCCCTTTTATGCTCGTTTATGCTACTTATTCGAGTGTTATTATTAGGATTTGTCAGAGAAGTCCGTACAACACTCTTGTCTATAATAATCAGTTTTACATGCGTATTATGTCGAAATGAAATTGACTCTTTACAAGGTAAAATAAGTGCGTCTGCTGAGGTTTAGCAGTTTACTTTGCGTTCTTCCCATTTTCTGTACGGTGAAGTGCGGCTCTGGTTCTGCTGTTCCTCTCTGAAGGACTTGACTGATGATGGAGAAGAAACCTGAAGAAGAGACGTGTTAGTGGAGGCGGCAGCCCGTGACGAATGATGACGATAAGGTTGTATAGGTTCTATATGCACAGAGGTTTGAACAGAAGCTTTTGTGTAGAAAGACAGAAGAAAAACTAACAAGCTAAATTTTCTTCAGATTTTCGCCATTTGCATTTACATTCATGCGATGGACACTTACCGAAAGAAATGATCGTGTAATAATATGACTTGTTATTATAAATGATGATACAGAGGAATATGAACATGGGCATATAATCATCGTATAGATATGGTTCTCTCTGGAGGAATAGCAAACATTAGCATGCAATTCTCTTTTTTCCCACATGCATAACGAGAGTTTTCAGTACTCCTCTCTCTCTGAACTTGTCTAAAATGATATTTTCTTATGATGACTTTGATCTTCTCGTTACATTTCATTATAACAATTTTGATACTGCCACCAGTCACCACCAAGTACTTCGTATATAGTGCGATTTGCCTTACATTCTGTCTCGTCATAATGATGTCTGCTTGCCTACCGTTTTCCTCAAAACAACACTTCTCCCCCGTATAAATTATATTTTAAATTAAATAATTGGTGGATACATGCATTACAGCATATAATATTCAGTCAAAAAAATCGAGATACTATCCATCATCCACCGGGGGAAAATTGTGTTTTGGAACAAGAGTACACATTATTTGAGCGTGATATGAAACCCTAATGGTTGTATTGGAGTGGAAAGCTCTGCACGCATAGCAAAAACCTTTAACAATTTTTGAGAGAGAAAAAAAACTGGACCTTGTCTTTTCACTTTTTAATGCAGCAAAAAAGTGGAACAGTGGCAGTCGTCTGCATTTTGTTGGGCAAACCATCTCACAAATTTTTAATTTTCACGAGATCGTTTTCTTTAGCAGGTTTAGCCGCAAAGTTGATTTAACCCAAGTTTATAATGTTTAAGGGATTTAAAAAGGAAATGGCTACTTTTTTTTATCGGATCAAGGAGACTGGCGCTGGGTATTGAAAGCAGAACAAGCGTCTCCTGCTGATGTGCCTGGATAATCTTTCGTTCGAATAAAAAAGGAAATAAGTCCTTGTGATAAGTGCAAGAGCAACACTTCAACGCGGCTTTGGAATTTTTCTTTTTTGGAGAAAAATCACGCACACACAGAGCTCTTGACATAAAGTTGTATTAATACACGATGTTGCTTTGTAGTTTTTTCATACCCGTCAAGCAACGTTTATTTATGGGTTTAGGAACTCGGAGATTCCAGGTTAAAATCGAAAAGTGGATGATTGCTACTGTGCTTCTCACAACTTTGTAATGTCGAGTGTGTGTACTGCATAATAATCGCATCTTTTTTAAATTCATACGTGTGAGCTATATTTTTGGTTGCGTCACGAATCATGAGACGACATCATAAACAAGGGAAACTATTACTGGCTGATGGGGTTTCAGTTTCACCACCTTCCAGGAAAAAAAGTAGGGCTTACGATAAAAAATATGGTGAATACTCAAGTCTAACCCTATGCCAAAATGGGCGTCAAAAGAGTCCTTCTGAGTTGCCAGTTGTCGAGATATTAGCGTGACTGCGTTCCGTGAGTAAAAAAATAGCAACGACAAACAGAACCCGAATTTCTATAATGAGTAAATGACTTCATCCATAGCCCGTCATTATATTCTGATCAGAAACGAACCTTAAAATACCCGTTGCATAATACTTTGCCTAATTTCCTTTTCCTCCCGATCTAATCTATTTAACATAAGCAGTGCCAATGTTGTGGTAGCTGTGAGTACGCAAACACGCCACATGCCATGCAGCATAATGCCACCCACACGCTAAAATATCCTACAACGGATGTCATTTTACTTTTCTAAATAATCGCAAACAATTACGCAAATTTATCTACGCTGATCGCACAAGCTGAATGAAAGGGTAAGCAAAAAAAACTTCCCGTTACAATCATTAACCCATTCATAAATATTCAGTCATTCATTACCTATCCGTCAACATAATACTCATACGATTGTTTATTTTTGTAATATTTTTCATATTACGATTTGTGACTTCCCCACAGCTTCCTTTTCCACATTATTTACAAAAAAAACTACCACAAAATTAAGTAGTATTTAATGGTTAGTTGACAAACAAACAGTAGCAGCAGAACAATCAGTTTATCAAAAATATCGCAAGTCTCTACAGAGTACTACGCATAATTATTCCTTAAATCAAAACTAAAGATAGCAAAACGGTAATTATTCAACAAAAATGTAAAAGTTTGTAATAACCTGAATGAACATTTACGTATTTACTTGACGGATGATATTCTAGAGAGTATACAGTAATGAGTAACGAGAGTAATGACAAAGTGGTTGACTGATAACAATTTTATAAAATATATTACTCAAGAAAAAATAGTTAATAGTATACACAAATAAAATGACATGAAATCAACAAAAATGTCAGGAGATATTAGTTATTAGGTTTCTACTACTTTGCAAGAACGCTTTTTAATATTACCTGTCACTCAAATCATTAGTGTTTCTCAAACTTCCGTCCGGAACTAGAGTATCTTTACAGCACTCGCTGTCTGATCGTGTTTACATTTAGCATTACATATTTACAGAGATTAGAATCAATAAAATGTAAAATCATTCTTTGATTGCAAGATACATAATTCTAAACAAGAGCAATGCAATGTACACACAGGTGAATAGATCGAAACGAGAGAGAAAAAAAAATAGCTAGAGGAGGTAGCAGAAATACAAAACCATCTTTACAGACAAAAAGTTGAAGGAGGATCGACGAGAAGAGAAAGTGAAACGTGAACTGAACCAATTTAGGTACTCCCAGCAAAAAAAGTGAATCATCAGGTAAAAATTAAATCACTTCTCTGTCATTTTCTTTACCATTCATGCTTTTTTTGACGGAATGCTAATGACTCTGTCCTTTGTACTGCTGGTTGGTTTGGTGGCAGCAGTGGTTTGTGTTGAGGCTCATCATGACTTACGTCACGTGCAAAAAAATCGCTTTGAGTACAACAAGTCAGTCAGTCAAGTAAACTAATATTTACTTACGATTTCAGAAAAACGTTCGTCGTGAACGAATGTGCTTTACATTTATCTAGAGATGATTGCTGAACTGATGGTATTGAACGAAGAAGAGGGGGAGTGTAAAATGCATTTTAAAGAACCCCATCATAAGTACAGGTAGCAGTAATATGTTCGTAAATAATAGTAGAGTGGCAGATTATAGAATGTTATGTAAATTATACAGAGATATGAATTTTTGCAGTAAAAAAAGTGAAGTAGAATGACCAACCCTGCTATTATTATTACAATTTTGCAATTGCAACTTTTTTTTTCGCTACATGATGATACAAAAAGATATGGTGGGGGAGGACAAGCTGTAAAGTGAAGTAGTAATTGTGGCAACTTTCTTGTTATTCGTCTTTCATTCACTCATTGTGAGCATTATTCCGCACTTGTTTTCTTTATCGTCCACCAGCACGTCAGGTGGAGGACTCGTGGCATGCAGCAAAAGTGCACCGTGTAATCTTGTAAAAATCTTTTTGAGATACTTTTTAGCATAAAGAATTATTGCTAAATTTGCAAAATTACGTTTGCTCCTTTTGCTACACATATTATTTCAGCAGCCACTCCAATTCTTGACTACCATGCGTTCCGTCATCATGTTCTTAGTAGTCAAAAAAATGAGATATTGACATCATTATTTTCGTCCAACTTGCATAATAATTTCTGCGAGGACTTTGTTATCATTAGGAATTCAATTAGTGATTGTAGTTTTGCGCTGTGTCAGCAAGATAATAATATTAAATGGCTTGCTGAGCCGTACCATGCCGATGGTCCAATTAAGCTGACAATTTTTACTGGTACAACAAAGCAAAAACGGAGCAAAAGTCTTTACCGCCCTGCACTTTACAATGCAAACGTCAAGGTTGAATTCTGTAGTGATGAATAGATGTGAGGATGTCAATGATTTGGACTACCTTGAGATCCATATTGGCCACGCATTCAAAGATGATGAAAAAAATAAGGGGAGCAGAGACTCTGATTATCTAAAGACTGTATTCAAAGTATTATCTCTACATCGAAGATCAACTGAAAATGGAAAACTTTATGGTCAGCTTCGTGACTTCCTATTTCTGGAAAGGATTACGTGTAGTGTAAGACAACTTAATGCTGATCATTTGAGTGACTAATTTGCAGTATCAGATATGAGATAATAACAATTAATCTATTCATATTTGTGTTTAAGCCTGGGTGTAAACATTTTAAAATGAACAAGGGCTAGGTCCAAGTCATGGAATGGCAATAAAAAATCCTCCACTTTTTTCACCCTGTTGCAACATAATTCATGCATTATTCAAAAAGAGCAAATCCTAAAGCATACTGTGCACTTTTTTAATGAATACTAATAATATGAGACGCTCTGCAATAAAATATGCCGAGATATTTGCATTGTAAACTAATTTAGCTCTAGGAGGGCGTATCAAGGACTTAATATCTTATTCATAAGCTATCATGAGTGTGAACATTTCACCGTGAGGTTTTCAAAGAAGCACACTATATTGATCTCAACCCTGCACCTGCATCGATACATCTTCATCGTCATTAAAAACGTGTAAAACTTATTTTTATAGATCACTCAACAAATTCTATGAGGACTCTGGCTTATTTGGCAGCAAGAATGACGTTTTCAAAAGCCTTTTTGTGTATCGTAACAGTTTCGGGTCTATTTTGCTGAAAGAAACGACACTTTTTTTTTGGTTTTAGTTAAGGTTAAATTGAAGACACGACTTACGCTAATGCGTACGATTAGCTCATTCACAAAATTATAGCCAAACCCTTGACAGGTATGCATAAAAGAGTTCATCATCAACAACTTGTGAATATTCGCAGAGCACAAAACGTACAAGGTTACGGATCTTTTGTTATGTTTAGGGAAGAACATTACAACTTTTCTGGCAACAAACCTTAGAGAGGTTTTTTTACAGTCGCAATCATCATCATAAGTACACCGGCATATATATACCTGTTGATGATGGACATTACACGCCCACACGCACACACAGCCACAAACAAAAAACTACACAAAAGATATACCTCACCTACCTACCTACATACATAATAATAAGTATTTAGGCACGGCGAATGAAGAAATTTGCACTCGAATTTTTTCTCTCTTTCTTTCTCCTTTTGCGAGGAAAAAAAATCTCTTTTGAGCAGTCTACGGTTACGTTCTAATTGTTGACAACTGGCCATCATCATCATGCACAAATTTGTGAACACAAAAGGAGAATTAATTCAAGATTCAGAGGATCATTATACGTTGCTATAAATGATCATGATATTGTGAATATATGAATATTTGATAGTGAAGCCAAAAAGGTTTGTACTATACTCTATATAAACGTAACAATTCAAGTAACGGAACGGAGGCCAAAATATTTTGCATTCTCATCATCATCACTGCCAAAAACGTAATAATATGCGGAATTTGCATGTGAGCAACTGTGCTCACCTATTCGATTTCAGTTCCTTTCATTCATTCTCAATGTAAAGGTTACGCTTCAATTACAATAAAAAATAACGCAGACACTTATTTTCTTTCGACGAAGCTTGATTCTTTATTCTTTTGATTCGATAATGGTAATAATAATCTCTTCATTCATAACCAATTCTTTATTCTTCTCTCGGCTTATATATGGAGCGAGGCTAAGCCTCATCGGAGAAAAACATTTGCTAGAAGATCATTGACAGGATGGAAAAATATATGCATACATCACATTTTGATGATGAATTCCAATTTGGATTCCCTTCCCACTCAAAAACCAATTTCGACGGAGATTACCGTACGCAATATACGCCACATCATGATTGTCCGTCAACTTGGTATACGATTCCATTTATTGTTAGCATCGCACAGGGAGGTTTTAAAGTACCGATTAAATCAGATTAAGAAATAAAATTAGCTACGCACAATCCGAAAACCTAACATCTATACAAGCTCAACTTATCACGTATAGGCGGGAGTAGTTGACTGGCAAATTGAATTGAGCGAAAATCGCAAAATGTCATCGAATCCTTAACAGTGATTCTCACCGCTTGTCTTTCTTATCTTACCTGCTTGTAAGCACGTGTCAATTACTTCATACACGTAGTTTAAATGCGGACAGCGAGAAGAATTGTGTAGACTGAAGAGCTCGTAATAGAAAGAAGTGCTGAGCATCATGTACCCCTCTGCATAGTACAATGACAATAAAAATGCAAATTGGAAAACACAATGTATTTAATAATATTGGTAGATGACAGATAGGTGCAGTTAGTTATGTATACGCGCGAATGTATTTTCTTTTTTATCATTATCTCTACCTGTATGTGACAGCCACCTTAATACAATATCCCGTGTAAAAATTACTCTTTTTTCTTCCTCTTTTCAAAACCTCCTTCATTTTTCAAGGAACTTACCGAGATGGTAATAAAAGATTAACAACGAATATTATTACTATTACGTATCTGAAATGTGCATACAAGGAAAATAAAGTATGAAAAAAAATTACATGAATTCTTTGAAAAGTTGCTGTCTCATGCTGCCTGTCTCACAACAAACCTATATACGAGCTTATTGGCGCTTGCATCGGAGTGATAGATATGCATGTTTTTTTGTGAATTTCTCATTCTTCTCCTAAGACTCCTTTTCTCGTAAATTGCTATTCTTGAGACGACTTGATTCATTCATAGCAAAAAGGAGTTTGATACACGCATAATGGCACCTTGAAAAGAATATATATGTTACTTAGTTTGTGTATACGCTCGTAAGTGTATCAGTCGTTGTGCCTGCAATATGTCATACAATCCGCCACCTGACTAGTTAAAATGAACGACAAGAAAGAAAAAAAACTGAACTGACATGAAAATGGGTAATTCAATTGTATGTTATTCCACCATCATCATTCATTCCTCCCAATCAACCATTTTAGCAATTAGCCTGAATTGTTTCTTTGTGGATGTTTTTATGTGTATTTTATCGATATGGCCAACATCCCATCCTATTCTCAATGTCAATTAAAAATTGTCTTAAGATCCATCACAAACTGCCAGTTTTGAAGTAAATGGGTGGAAAAATTCATTCCGACCATATGCCGTAACTGTACACTTAAACTAGAATAGCTAATCAATATGCAAATGACACTGGCTTGTTTTCTGTGTCTTTGCTCCGTCAATTACCGCGTTCATTAATCTTACCATTTGAAAAAAAGACAATACGAGATTCATTGAAACGGGTATGTGGGTACGCGATCATCACGGTGAGCTTAATAAGGCAATGTTTCTTCATCTTAAGTACACGCTTATCAGTTTTCTTTGAGAAAACTAGCCAGTCTTAATGCATTAAAAAATCTGAGCTTAATTGTAATTGCCTACCTACTTGACTTCTCCTTTTTTTTCAGCCAAACACAGATAATAATATTTTATGAACATAACAAGTGATAGTGCACTCATGTGTAATATCGGGTCGAACTACATTTCGCACTTTTTCCCCTGATAATTTTGGGAATGAGTACGAGAAGCACTTTAGCAGCCGATGATTCACGACCACTGTGTTGCTGATCATGACAGAGTGATAAGCACATGAATGTATGAATTGTTGTAGGCATGCACATCATAGTCCCGAGTTCAAACCATTTTGCATAATTCACAGCAGCAGCGATTCGCACTCACCCAAGATCTTCATAGTTAAGGGATAAAAAACATGTAACGTTACTTTAAAGCACTTCCATGTCCAATTACCGAATTCTCAGAGATTGTCTCAAGCTTGACCTTTTAAGCATGATATGTCCAATAATGGCCCACAGCTTATTTGTCGAAAAAAAACTGCTCATAAGAACATGTCGATAATTACAAAATAGCATGGTCATACAATCATGTTGTGTTGAGAGTTGTCAAGTTTAAGGTAAAAACAATGTACTCTGTCAAGATTATTTCTTGACTTTTTTTGAATTGTTGTGGAGCAAATTATCATACATTCATTTTTTTTCGATTGTGATGGAAAACACGTATTTCGTGAATGAACTTGAAAATTTCCTAAAGCAAAACAATTTCCAAAATATGAGTTCTCAATAATTTTCTGATGTTTTTCGTTGCTCCTTGTCAGGATTATTTTCTTTTCAGGTGAGTACCGTACACTATCTGTGTATAAGCATTCCTATTGAGATGGTCATGAAAGGTGAGTAACGCATGCGAATTCCATGTCTCTTTAAAGAAAAAAGAATCTCTTGCATACATTCAGAATGTAAAGCATGCAAATTGCCGTGAGAAGAATAAGTGGGTACAAGACAAAACGTCAAAAAGGGGATTTCAACTGCACATGCACACTATATCGTAATCCAATCCAGTAATTTAAACACAATTTTCAATGGGTACGTATGTGTGTACAATACCTAATCAAAATCCCAGTGCATGCTGTTACTCATCATCTCGCAAATAATTTCATGGTTAAACTTTTTTCATGATTTTTCATTGGCTCTTTTGTGAATGTTGGTCGTCACCGTCGTGAAGCCTTAAGGGAAAGCAGAAAGAATTTTTTGCCTTTGATGATGCAAGTTTATCCACTGAAGAAGCAGCTATAAAAGCTATTCCCTTCATCATCAACATCGTGTATGCATTACCATTTATATTTACTCTTTATGCCTACCAGCTAGAAAAAAAATCTTTTCACTCATTCAAAGCTGCTGCTGAAACAGCAGTAACCACAAAAACTGATCGTCAATTTTGGCAGGTGCGTTCCCCATTCGAACTCGAGAATTTCTGCTTGTGTACCACTAACGCGTATTGAAAGGCAAGTTATTTTGTGCTCTCCATTATTGCTCAGAGCGTTTAATTATACGACGATTATATTAGCATCATCAACAACAACATCTCTCGTATCATCATCAACCATCTCGCAGATTCTTTCAAGAAACAAGGAGTCGGACAAAAAAGTCACTGACCAAGTCAGCCAAATCAAGCACTATTTATTTCTTAAAATACTTGGAATTCTCAATCTATGTACTTGATGTATTGTTTATTGTAGTAATGAGTGGAGCTGTAGGAATGTATTGACAAAATAATTTCTTGTTTTCCCGTACGAACAAAAAATGTAGCATCTAAAAATTTGATAATGATAAGCCTATCAAATTCCGTTAAAAATACCAATATTTGTTAAGAAGATTTAAACTAGCCGAGATCTGTTAGTTTATTGCATGTAGCATTGCATGCTGACATCACTTTGAAGACTACATCGACATCGAAGACGATAATATGATATGATGATGGTATTAACCAACAATCGAAATTGCAAGGCCAATAATATGCAAATAGCACACACACCCTGAAGACGAAGATGAGCCACAACCTATTCATTCTTTTTTATGCGCTATTACAATTACACTGCAACTCGTGTAATCCATCTCTTAAAGATCCAAAAAATGTTCTTTCGTCGTCTCTGCTGAACCCAACCTGTACTGCCGTGTTGGCCAAAAAGTATCAGGATCCATCGCTCATCTCCGCCGGGCAGTTTCTGCTCTTCTTTAGGTGATACGCTTTACAGTGATGCTGTATATCAGTATGTTTACGTTAGTGTAGTCGTTACGTATGAATTTATAAGCACTGATGAAAAGGTCAATGAATTACTGATGCCAAAAAGTAGAAAAGCCATCTTGATGGTATACACAGAGATGAAGATGATGACGATCATGGTAATGATGTTGAGGAGATACAAGCCTATATATTGCTTCACTTTACTTACCCTCCAGTGGGCCATGAAAATTTGTGTAGTTAAGAAATGATCAGCATGCGGAGAGCATCACGCATACACAAATAATATTAATAAACTAACAGGCTCATAAAGTATCATACAATTTAATATTACTGTATACTAGACCTTTCTCGCCCATCTGTCTTTCCCAACAACCAAATTTAAAAGTGTAACAATGAATCATCTTTGTGCTCTCGTCTCTTTTTAGATAATCTATAGGTACATGCGTCTTTGCAAAAAAAGTTAATCTTCTTGTTTGCTATACAAGTGGGAAAGGAGAAGCACAGGAAAACACGATAATTGTTAAGTCGTGTCTTTCTTAGCCTCAACCAACCTTCTGTATAATAATCTCAACTCACCCCGCAAACATTATTGAATTTTTTCTAC
This sequence comes from Willowsia nigromaculata, assembly GCA_034700605.1. NCBI lineage: Eukaryota > Metazoa > Arthropoda > Collembola > Entomobryomorpha > Entomobryidae > Willowsia > Willowsia nigromaculata. The sequence goes on along the minus strand of JAQIXX010000176.1, from coordinate 13,322 downwards.
TACGATCAGTTTGTAAACGATGATCTTCCCAGAGCTTAGTGTAGCGGAAACGAAATAAATTCGACTCACGTGGTGGCGTTAAATCAATTATGACTGACATGGCCAAAAGGTGCATTTAAGGTAGCTCTTTTTCTCAACAGTTGACATATTGCTAAGTGGGAAAACATCAAATAAATCCAGAACCAACTATGGTCATGTTATTACGTATGTACATAATGTAATGCTACGTTTATATATGCTTTCTTCTTCTAGGTTAGGAATGAAATGAGCCGAGGAAGAGTTTTTTTTTGAGTGAGCTATTGATAACATACGAGTGGCATACACAATAATGAATATGCGCATAATACTTTAATTTAAGAAACTGTACGATAAACAGTATGCATAAATGATTTTGTTTGTCTGCTGTTTAGCGAGTGTAAAAGCAGAATATTCTTACGCACTGCATCCTTCTAATATCATTGTGGTATCCTCGTTGCAGCTCGTTTTCATTTGGTCAAGAAGGCAGAAGTTCGCTCAATAAATCTTCTCCTTGTCAATTATCCACATTATATATGCATCCTTTGGTCTGAAAAAGAATCCTTATTATTAGGGACGTGCTTCGGCTTACTAACAAGGAACTATCAACGATATGAAGATTCTTCTCTCTAAATCGTGTGTCTATGTCTCCTACTTGCTACCAAACAATCGGTTGTTGTTTTCCCTCACTGACTATTTGACTGTTTCAGTTTTTGTAGCAACACTGCCAGTTGAAGATGAGATGTGACGATGATGATAATAATGATCACCATCATGCGGGAGCAGAAACATTCGGCCAAAGAATTCTATTATTACAACTTCAACCGTGATTACTATTATTATAGCAGCGTCATGTTCGAAATGTTTGTATGTTTGCATGTAACACTTACTTAAATATGCTTGAAAGAGTTATTCTACTCGTCTCGTCACTCACCATTCAAACATGCCAAGATCAAGAGTAATTTATATCCGTGCTTTTTTTTACCCCTGTAGCTTTTATTTTAGTTGTTTCACATCTTTGAACAAAAATTTTCTGAAAAGACAATCGGTCAGTGAGGACGCTACCAGCTCCTGCTGCTCCATCAAGAGAAACAAAAATAAGCTGAAAAATAGACACAAAGAGCATCTCTGTCTTTTCCCTGTCTCGTCATAACACGATAATCACTTCAATCACATGGCCAATTTAATTCGTAACACTCTCTCGTGGGATATCAATATCACCTCACCTGAGAGTTCAGTGTAATTTGAGACCGGCCACACTCTGCGTTTCAATGTGATATACACATTATGTATGTTAATAACAAGATCGATTTTCTCTCTCTTATTGCAACCTCACGATAAATAAGTTAAATCAAATGAGAATATTGATGATTGTGATTTCGGATATGGGATTTTTTTTGCCTGCTAATGATAACGCTTGTCTTTCAATCTTATAACGAGCTATGTGATACACGAGTGTATGCACACATATATACGTTTTGATTTGATCGAAATCTCGCAATTTCGTACGTGCTCTGTGAGACGAAATAGAAGATTATTTATACATGGCAATTGTATTAGGGATGCTACCGTTGTTTCTGCAGAGTGTATGAGGCTGCCTCATTATCATCAATATTATGTCGATTGTATTGACATGAAATTTTCATTCATTCATCATATTCATATTTCCTCTCTTGCTGGTGCTTCGTCGTTTTGCTCATCATGACTATGCAGCTGTGTACACGAAACCAGTGTGTTTCGGCTACGCTTCCTATCAAATCAAAATTCAGAAGAAGAAAAGTTAACAAGAACAATGTAATAACTCACCCTAGTTCTGGTCACCTCATTTTCTTCCTCTCCCCGTACACGTACCTACTTGCATTCTTATATGCACTCGCACAACAGCAGTTAATTTTTGATTGCTTATATTATTGCCAGTCAATTCTCTTCTCTGCCTTCATTTACAGCTAAGCTCCTGTATAAGTGGCAGTGGAAGATGGTGTTTTTGCAGCAAAGGAAAAAATGCAAGAGACCCGTTTTGTTTGTTACCTGCTTCATCTTCACTGCTCGTCATTATCATCAAAAATGTATTTTTTGCATTGTTGGTGCACACCACTTTTAAAACACACGTAAAGTTGAACCATTTACTGGGACGGTTCTGTAGAAAAAAGTATGTCTATTCCATTTAGAGTTTCAGCAGAAGCAGAGCACTAACAGTCGTTACAAAACAAAAGGTTTTTTTCTCCAATTAACTTATGATATAGTTTTGACGGACGTGAAGTGGGATTTTTTTTTCTACTCTCTTCTGAGCAACGTCAGCGTGTATTAGTAAAACAGGTGCATGAATGATGTGTATTATGCTTCCATTCGTACAAAACCGTGTTTTTGGAGACAGCGCAGCGAACAGTATTCGAAAATGTGTGCATACACGCAACCACCACACAAGTTCATAAAAGATTTTTTATCATTAATAATAAAAGAAATGATTAGGAAGATCATGCATGACTCAATAAAAACCGGCACTACTTACTCCAAAAAATGAAAGAAATTGGTGCAGTTCATTTTCTGAGTCATCATAATATTCATGTAGATAAGCTTGCTTGAGGGACTACGTGCCCTATCGTTATTCGCGAGGAAGAAACCAATCATCGAAAAAGACGAAATAGGATGAAAAAATACCAATTTACCTGTCCACTATCACAGAAAAGCAACAGCAGCTGCTGTAAACAGTAAGTTGTTTCGTATCTACACGTAAAATAGATCAGTAGTAACGATTTTTAATGCAATATTTACATGCAAATACAAGCATGCGAAAAAAACAATGGGCCTAATTGACTCGGGGGTTCAACGGTTCACTAGAGTATCGTATCAGCGAAAAAAGAAGAATTTAAAAATTATAATGAGCCTATATACAAGTTCTTGTCCTCCCGTCGACATTTCAAAATTTAAATGTCACAAAAGGTTAAGCCAAGGTAAAAAAAACCCTGCACGTTACTACTGCAGTGTGGTTTGTCCGAAATAATTTAGATAACTCGAGTTTTAGCCTGACTTGCATTCATGCACCAGAAACCAGTAAATCAAATGGATAATAGAGGAAATGAAAGTTTAGAGAAAAAATAGTCGCGTTTATTAACGATCCACGGTAATAATCTGAATTGCTATTGGTCTCTTTCGAAATAATGATTACAATAAGTTTTACCCCTTCAAGAAAATCATTACTAACTTGGATTTTAAATACACACATATGTTGGTCGCAGAGAGGGTGGGGGAGAGTAAATTAGACTACGCCGTGCGTATTTTATGTTTCTACACATTTACTTATTAACGGTTGTGACATGTCTGCTACAAAAAGATAAAATATTTTCCTATTTAACTCTCTTACTTCAGCTTCACTTTTTATACATGCAGGTTATAAATATACACATATAGAATTTTGCTTGATGGCGATGATTATGTATGGCGTGGTGTAATGTGATGGTGCTAGAGTTTAATCACTGTCGTAATAGATGAGGGACGCTGAAAATAGCAATTTTCATGGGAAACTTTGATAAGGTTCAAACAGAGGTTTCTTGAAGTACAAAGTTCTCTTGTTGGATAGCCATATCAGTACAAACTTCCCTCTTTTCCTTTCATTTGTATAAACAATGAAATGCGAGGAAACTTTGTGGTGGCTGATGATGAAGGGTGAATCATAGATGCACAAATAAACAATGTTCAAATATGTACACACACGAGAGTAACGAGAATCAAGAAAGAACAAACGTCACAGGGATGATGAAGCAATGCAAGTACAAAATGTGGCATGTTTCAATCTACCCATTTCAAATGTAAAACATTAAGAACAAAGTTGGTAGAGTTTTTTTCAGTGTTTTTTTGTTATTAATACAGAACAACTTGACAAAACAAAGCATATCTTTATGAAAACTTCTTTCCTTCTTTCTTCACACTGAGATTATGATGGGATTATTTACACTTTTTATCTCTGAAAAGAAAATGAAATCGACTACACAAGAAGACATAAATTTGTTCGATGCATAAGGAAATTATAAGAGCCAAATACCTAATAAAAAACGAGGCAGTGCAAGTGTTACCATTATTCTGGTGTAGTAACGTCAAGTTGTAAAGATAAGGAAGGGCTAGAATTAAAGGTTCGCTTTATGGATGGTTCGAAATCCGCCTTTTTATATAAAAATCTAACAATAAGTGTGTTGTATGGTGGTGCGCAAGAGTAATCAAGGAACGGCTAAGAAATCAAAGCAGAACTGTGAGGAATTATGAGAGATGAAGGAGAAAACTCCAAAAAGAAATTTCAAGACAAAGTCACGGACTCTGGGTCAAAAGGTTGCCCTGCTTAGCCTTTCCATCTCATTTACGATACTCCTCCTCCTCCTTGCTCGTTTTCTGCTGTACGACTTGATTGTATAAAGGTATGTGAAACACAATAGAAGAGAGTAATCCAATACATTTACATGATACTAATCTTTATTGGTTTAGATTTGGTACGGTGGTCTCGGAATTTTTCGCGAGTGTTGTTGTGTGATATGAAATGTTGTTGCGACAGGTCTTAACGGATTCCTGATTTTTTAAATCTGTCTTCGGATAGGAACGTGTTACTTGTGTCGGAGATGATGATGATGTACTGACGCTCTACTACCATAAACAATTATGGATTGGATTAGGTTTCGTCGAGAAGAGGAAGAGTGACATGGGTAACAATAAGAGTTTATACTCACTTGTCATCATCGTATACAGTTTATGTTTGTAATCGTAACATATGAGCATGCGTATGTAAATTAGATAAAAAAGAAAAATTGGCACAAAAAATTCTGCACCAGTTTTTTCCCCTTTTTCCCTCGTTTTTCACCTTACCACGAGCTCATAAACCCGTGAGACGAGCATGGTAGATGGGCTCACGGAGAGAGCTGTCTTAATTTGTCAGCTTTAATTGGCCGCATGTAGGCGTGAGATGTGAAATATTTTGATCACAGCATTGATGATGACCGTTTTTTCATATTGTTCTAACGATAGGATTTACAACTTTACATCAACAATGATTGGGTTAAGGAGTTTGAACTGACTGCATATATTTCTTTTCCTGATTCTTCCATTTCAAGTAAACTATTTAAGGACCATAAGTTTGAAGCGCCAGAACTAATGAACAAGTTTATGGGAAGAAAGCAAGAATAAGTCGTGATTGACCTCAAAGGGACCTTCACTTACATTAAAGTTCATCCCACTTCGTCGCCACCATACCCTAGCCTAATCTCACCTTGGACTGCTGCCTGCCCGTTGTCCGCCACATGCACAAAGGCAAAAGAAGAAGATGAGTAGTTCTGAGAAAATTACGCCCACAAAATGTGAAATACTCTGATTGGAATATCCTAACATTAGAGTTTCTAACGCATTGTTAGATAAAAGCACCGGCTTTCCCTCCCAACTTCGAAATTTTCCTCTTCAAGAAAAACGAACAAAAAGGAACAGCGAAAAAAAACGATAATAGCGAATATTACGTACCCCACCATTACCTACACCAATCCAACCCTCCAGTTCCTCGAAGATGATTTTCAACAAAAGAAGAAGAAAAAGATGATAGCCAGAAACATTATCGAGATCAAGCAACATATTATTATGCTCATGAACTGAACAGAATATCCCGTGTAATAATTATAGTGCGAGAAATTTAACCACAATGCTTATGTACAAGGCATCATAACGAGACAAGAGGAGAACATCTTAACCTTACAAACAGACAATAGTCGAGCAATATGTAATCTGACTCACTTAGATTTAGGTTACTTTTCCCAATAAAGCGTATGAATAATGCATCGACAGAAACTTATATACCCAAGCTGTCATACACAAACTTTATTTGCTTAACGTACAGAGAAACTTATCGATTCATAGACACTGCCAATAAAAGAGCTACCCTTCAAGAGTGAAAAATTGACTGGAATAAACGCATCTACAAGTTACATTTAGCATCAGATTTTCAGCAGTGAATAAAGTCAATATGAAGAAACATGGGTGTAAGCAGTTTTTAGTGCCATGATTTGACTGAAATCTGAGCACCCAAAAATGTACATTTGAGCGAGTGCAATGATAATGACAAACACGATGATGATGATAACAATCAAAAAGATGAACTTGAAATTATGTGCATAAACAAAACGCACATTCTTCAGAAGGGATTCGAGGACCCCACCAACCAGCACCAGTCCATATTTTCGCAAATGTCTTTTTGGTATCATCATCATCATCGTCTTTTCTTTTTATGTTGTGTGGCATGAAGATTACTTGCATTTATTTGCTCATCATGCATGCACTCGGATATATATTCTTTCGTATCACTATTATTATGATTATTGTCTCTCTACGAGTACGTCTACATGAAGGTAGATTGGGTCAATACACTCATTGAAAGTATGAAGACGACGAAAAACGAGGAGGAGGAGGACATTTGATATCACGGACAAGCAAGATTTTCCAAAGCAGGAGGCTACGTTCGTTGTCGTCTCATGTGTCCGTTTTCAGGTGAGATGCTCCGTACAGATTTGACTTTCATGAAATGATGATGGTGATGATTATGATGAGACTTGTTTAAGGTTGCAACGAAGAGGGAAAAAGGAGTTATATTGAATTTCCCTGTTTTTCGCTCCATTCTACTAGAGTGGTTGGTGAAGAACAAAGTGATAAAAATCCGTTGTTGTCTGATAATAAGTATGAGTATTACAGTTTTATTATTATGTATTTTGCAGTTTTTTTGAGAGAGCTGGTGTGTGCCGTTTTGGTTGATACTTATTATGAATTGCCAAAAAGAATAAATGAATTGAACGGGGAGAACAATTGAAAACTACTGCTGATGAAGAAGATACGTTTGTGGTGGATGGAGAATAATATCATTTGCGCACGGACTCATCTCATAATAATGATGAATCTTTATACGACTTTCTGCAGAATTTATTTACAACAAGAACCAAAAAAGCCACCATGGGGAGAATTACATTTCACATTACTTGGATTACACAAAGTATTGGATCTGCCCCGACTCTCCTGTTGCTATTACGTTCTCCAACTTTTGCAATGAACATTTTAGCATTTTCTTTTCCGCCTACATCCCCAAACAAAGCTAAACTAATCATTGTAACAAAACTCCTCATCTGCTCACGTTGACCATATTTTTGAGACATTTCCGGAAGCATTTTCTTTTTTTGAAAAGTAGACGATGGCTTAATGGTGACCATAGTGGGCTGGCTTTAGAGAAATAACAAAAGAGAAAAACTGGTATAAGATGAAAATATGTGTGGTGTTTCTAGCTAATGCGGCATACTCAGGATATTTATTAGCCTGATATTTCTCTTTTTGTTTTGCTCAGTGCATTGTTATGCGTAACTAACTTCCATAATAGTACTGCCTAATGGACTATACACAACAATCATCCTCCTTTAATAACTACACGAGAAACACCCGTCGAACACTAATTAAATGTAATGAACTGTGCTACTGATTGGTTATAATGTGCTCACTGCTCTCACCCCCTTTTCTTCAAAGCGCAACCACCATACGGTCGTATTATCGCAATAAGGGTAATGGCGATTGGGATGATGATGAGTTGATGAGAACGTCAGATAGGCTATGATTTTTGGTAATTTTTGCTCAGAAATTCTTCACGCTTTGATGTGACATGTCCGCCCTTTACTTCAATTAGAAGAAATATTGCGAACCCAATAATAAACAGTTCAGTAGTTCGACATGAAAGCTACAAGCTACGTCTCTAGAATATTTTCGTCACGAGAGATCTAAATAAAAAGAATTTCGTATGCTGAGTGCTAAAGTCTGACTTCTGTTCCTGTTCTAGAAAAACTAGACCAATAAAGATTCTAAAAAAATTAATCACAAAATAAAAAAGAATCGTACCACAAGCCACACACTAATCTAAATTCCAACCATGATCATCATTTTTAATGCGTCTGCATTTAATTATGTAACAAGCTCTGAGCTACATGCAACATTCTACGATTCTACCCATGCACGCATACACGCGCAGTTGGAATTAAACTGATTAAAGTGCTCCACGAATTCTTATGAATTTTTTATACAGCTATGCGCAGAAGAATATAGAATTTCCTTCCGTGGAAGCTTGGAGACGACATCATGCTGGGTAAAATGCCTCCTGGTTTTGACCAGTTGCACGTATAAATTCATACAATTTTATTCCAGGTAAGAGAATTACATAAAAAATATGGGTTATTATGTAAGAATCTGTCATGCGCCTGCATTGCTATAGGGTGAAAAAATATATGAAAGATTTTTAATGAGACACCAAAAGGTCACCGCACCTGCCACAAGAATCAATCACAGCTTTTGTATGTGTGCGCTTTGGTGCAGCTCGCTCGAATCAGTGAAAGTGTCATATTTATCAGTCATCCTTTAATGGCAGAAATCAGTTAAGTCTTTCAGGATAAGTAATTTTTATGGTTGATGGCCCATTAATTTTCCTAACAATGAATGCAACAGTGTATGATATAGGTGGCCATAATATGTCAGTAAGGTTGCGCAGGTATTTCAAACAATGCAAAGTTATGCAGCTACTTATACAAATTGTCAGCCAGTGAAAATGGTCATCATCGAATCATAACATGTGCTTGATGCAAATTACGTATTAAGAACCATTTAGAGTAGTGAAGTGATTAAAATTCGATCCGTATACATACAATGGAAGCAGCAATCATTCGTTACTAAACATGCTGTAATACACGCAGCACAAGTAATAGGTACATTATATGGTCATGTTATAATAAATAATTGTACTTCTGAGCAGACAGAAGCACCACCAGCACCCATCGCTCATGTTTCTCCTTTTGCGACATGAACATTAATAATCGTAATTATTATTCGCTTATCTGGAGCCCTTTTTAATAATAAAAAGTCCCTCGGGGAGTATAATCCGATATGAAGGTGAATCTATACATGCAGTCATACAGTCTCTAGCTACTCATGAAATTCAAATACCTGCATTCCCAACTACTCATCGCATATACTGCATTAAAAATTATAATTTTTTTCTCTGTATTTTAATTGCTTTCGGTTATGCATATAATATGTAATTACTCATGTAAGATAGAACATATCCTTGTGAGTTCTTCTGGGTAGCTATTTCATTCCTTTCTAAAAAGACGACCTACACGATCATCCTTGATTCAAAAAAATGTAGTATTGTTTATTGAATGCATGACATGCGTCATCTGCTTCGAATAATTTCATATGAAATTTCACCATTTTTAACCCTAAAAACTTGTCAAAAGAAAACAATAATTTGTAATTGCACGGTTAATTAAATAGCAAGAAATGTAATATGCGATGTACCAATTTTTTATGCAAACGGTAGGAGAACGTACGTGATGATGATGCGACATCATTACTACTACGTTTACAAGCAATGCACAAGGTAAATAAAAATTTAAAAAAGTAGATTATGCAACAAAGTCATAATAGACAAGTGCAATATGAGCAGTCTACTCTACTTTTATAGTTGAATTGGCACTGGCTTTGGCATGCATATAAACGCAACGTTATTTGCAAACAATAGCAGCAGTTCAATTAAAACAAGCATGCGTAAGTACGTACGTGTCATTTAACTCTCCTTTTATCTGTAACTTTAACTGGTTGTGTTTCTCTACTCAGCAGCTCTAGTAAAAAACTATTAGGCAAAACAAGTCGACAAGCAGAGACAAGAAAAGGTTTATAGGAAATTCTCAGTTGGGACTCCCATTAGAGAAACAGCAGCATTTTTATTAGACGATGGAATGCAGAGAGGAAAACTAGTGGTGCCACTGGCTCACATCATGTGCGTATGCACAGTTTAGCACACTTATTTGACAAACTTACATGTTATGACGGTTGTATGCACATTTTTATGTATGCATAATATCGCAGTAACGATTAACAATAATGAAATTGAAGTTTTTGTTTTCTGTTTTTGGCTTGCGCAATAATTGGTGAGCAATTTTTACAAACCACGTTTATCCCAGCAGAAAGATTTGATAACATTTTACTGTCAATTACAAAGTCATAAACAAAGCAGTTTATTGGCAGAGCAAGAGAGGGAGAATGACGAGAATCACTGCAACTACTAAACTGTGAGAGGAGTAAAGTATCACATCGACAAAAATAGCAATTTCCTATTTAGACACATTAAAGCAGCATACAGTTCTACGCAGGCAGTTGTAACACTGTGGGATAATTTCTTTTTTATGTTGACGACTCCTTCTATTATTTCTTGTCATTAAATTGGAGTAGTGATGATGATGCACACATGCAATCTTGTATGTTTTGAAGTTGTTGTTCCTGTAAAAGTGTGTTTTAACACAATACATCATGACAAGTCAAAAAAAGGAGCAGTTTAAAAAGTTTTTGCTCATAAAAAAGTTTGAAGGTTGCTCTACGCAGAATTAGCTCGCACACATAAACGATATATACGAGGAAAAACGGTGAGACCCCGTTTCCACTTTTTGAGAAAAAAGAGAAAAGACAAAGTCGGCGGAATTATAATCGACATCATCATGGGATGCAGTTTTTTTGTCTGTTTGATGAATGAAACTGATGACGATGATAATAGTCTGGTACTTGATTTGATTATGTTTACATTGCATTACACGCTCAGTGATCGCCACACTAGAAGAGTAGTTTCTTCCTTGGTCGGTGATGCAGAGTATATAAGAGAAAAATTGATGTGATGATAATGATGATCTTAGTGGTGGGTATATATGCGCACAATTATTCGTGAAGGAAGAAATGCTCATAAAATTGAGGTAGAACACAGGTTCGCGAGAGCTTCTTATCTGATACGATTTTAGAGATTCATTATTATTACATTACAGATTAAATTGCATGTGTTTCTTCCTAAATGGTATGAAGTTGGGGGAGAAAGGTGTTTACAAATTGTTTTTGGTGTTACATATGTTGGTAGCGACTAATTAAACAAGTTTCATATTTTTTTCGTGACTTCTGAACTGGAAACCGTGCCGAATATTGCACTAACTCATTGTCAGCCAAGTGTGCAATGTGCAGAATGGAAAAATCCTATATACTTTCATTCTGAGCATAACGTTCTTGTAAAAGGGCGCATCTTTTAGATCATCAGTTCACCAGAGACAAAAACTTTGTTTTCAAAACATTGCCACACACGCACTTTTTTTCGTTTACAGTTATGTTTCTAAAAGTATAATTTGTGTGTGCCTACGTAGATACGTGCCACATTTGACATTTATTAGATCGTAAATTAAAGCTTAATTTAAATGGCACCTTTAGCGAGCTCTTTAAATATCGTGTATTTACATATAATAAAAAATCAAGTTTTTCCTAAAATGGTATGCAAATATTTTAGTTTCATGTTACACATCTAGAGTAGTAGATTCCCTTTAAAATACCTTTAAAAAGATGAATAATCTGACTAATGAATGGGGTTTATGATAATATTCAGAATACGGAACGGTGCGTGTTTTTTCATATTTAAATTTGTAAAAGGACGACAGGTGAATGATATCCAATAGAGAAAGATCGGAGTAGTGGCAGCAAAAATCTTATCATCCACACATCACACCAGATTGCATTTTCGCTGAATATAAGAAGACGATATACCCGTTTCATTGCATGTTGCACCCAACTGAACACAACTCATTTAACTCGAAGATCTTCATCCTCTTCATGCAATCCTACTTGTCTTTCCAACCAAAATGTGTAATTAAAGCATTATTAGTCGAGGGAAAAAAGACAAAAAGTAATTTTCATTCAACCCAGAAATGGTAGTAGCAGAAAATTATTTCGTGGAAGAACCGCAAGCAAGAGAATCTCTTGCATATTATTCACGTATGTATATCAATGCACTCGTCATCGCTATCACATAACAAACAACGAAACTGTTTTCATTGTTGCTCTTCTTTGTTTTTGGTGAAATGAGTGTTTCATGATTTGACTAATGACAAACCTGTCTAGAATGTTACTGTCTGCTCAGACATTCATCCTATCCATCTTTCGATGTTCGTCTCTTTGAATGAGATTTTTTACAACATTTAAAAATAATTTTTGAAAGAAAAAATGAATCGAAATGTGGAGCTGTCGGGCGTCTTTTTTGTGATTGAAACTTGCACATTCTTAAATGTAAAGATGGTTTAGCTAATAAACGTAGATTGATAGGATTTAAAACAAAAAAATGAGCCTTTTAAATGCATATTCGTTGTATCCAAAACTCTTTTACCTCAACTCATGATTTAACTTGACCACTTTGCATTTCTGCGCATACCATTCATTTCGAGAAGACTTATAAAAATAAGAGCACTAAACAAACAGGCTGGGTGCTTTGACGGCAAGCGAAGAAGATGATGACGATCGATAGGGTAAAAATTTTCTCTGTTGATTTTATGCATGGAAGATGACAAGCGAAGATGTAAAGTAATCTAGATTTTCTAGGTTATAATAACGACGCAACATGAGCAAAATAGTTTGTGAGTTTTTATAAGTGATGATAACGATTGAGATGATAAGAACTGGTACTACGATATGCATCAGCTTATTTTAACATTGTTAAATTTGCGAGCGCAAAGGCATGTTACTGCCTGTTGTGTGGCATAATAAGCAATAAAAAAGTGGAAATGTGAGTAGGCCTGTAGAGAGATCAATCTTGTGCTCTTTACCTTCAATTGTTCCAAAACTTTTGCACAATCTTGGGTGGCACCTTTCAATCCCGTTGCTCCTGACGCAGTGTTAGTCGAAGAGCCGGATGAAGTCACTGTGCCAGATGAGGATGAAGGTGAGGAAGATGATGCGGGTGACAGCGGTGGCAATGCCAAACGCTCATCAATTGACACCACCAACCGCTCAAAACCGTTACCTGTTTTTGTCACAAATGAGCCCAACGCTGTGACGTCTAGGGCTAGGCCCAATGTAAATAACACCAGCAGCAGTGCTAGATTCATTTTGAAATGTGTGGTAGTAGAACTTAATTCAAAGAGTAAATATAATTTCATCTGCGAACTATTCACGAGATCCGTTCTTTTGATTGTAGCTCAACTAGGCTCGGTCCTACTTTAGACTATTAAGTACTTTTAGCACATGTTAAAATTGGAAAATCCATAGAAAGCGTCATTACATCAATCTGACATTGCCTCCTACAAAAACTTTACCTTCCTACACAATTTCCCAGAGAGAAGGGAGTTTTAAATAGAGACTCAGGTCCATGCCTTGACTTGTAAAATTTTGGTTTCCATTTTACTCATTTTTCCACTTGTTTGTAGACCCCCCCAAAAAGCCTTTTCCATTGGATACCAGCCTGA
>JAQIXX010000175.1:0-82922 GCA_034700605.1 Willowsia nigromaculata | reverse complement strand
ATTGGACGTTTTTTACTTTAATTAAATTACAATTTTAATTACGTCATTTTTTCGTGTAATTTAATTGTAATTTAATTGCCTGTAATTAAATTACTGTAATTGTTGCGGAAGTGTGATGATGACGTATGCAAAGAACATGATGATAAGCACGTTCGAAAATAAACATGGCTTCGTAATATCTTATTTTTCGAGCCCCTTAATATGAGTTTGTGACATCCAAATGGCAAAATAGTTTCTTAATCCAGTCACAGAACTCAAAAGAAAATTAAATTTCTTCTTTGAACCATTAAATTATATGCACTTCATCAAAATGAATTCTGATACGATGTACCCGTACATTGCAAGGAGCCATAAGTGAACGACTTTTTCAAAAAATTATTGCATGTGCATGCCTGCTGTTGATCGTGGCAACTAGTACCAAAAAAACTACTTGTACATCTGCACCAGAGAACTGTGTGTTTCATCCCCATCATCAGATTTAAAAGTTAAGTTCGCATCTCTATTCTTTTTTCTCATCTGTACTTGTGTAGTTGATGGAGATGCAGAGATGCTGCTACAGATCTCTCGTGGTAGTAGTTCTTGTTGATCATGATTATGATGATCATGAGATGAGGTCAACACTCTTGCTTTTGTTGGGATACTTCAATAGACGAGGAGGTAGAGAGAAGAAAAAACTTAATACTGCATCATCAGTAGTACCACCATAAATGCATATGTACTCTTTCTTCTGAGCAGAAATTCAGAAACGTTAAAGACAAATGACTAAGATGAGGAGATTTTTAAAACGTAGATGGTTAAGTATTTTTATGGCGGCAGGGAAAAAATCGTTCCCTATCGTGTCATGACTTTTTTCTTCCAGCAGCAGCAATTTTGATGGATATAAGTTCACATATTATACAGAAGCGAATTATTAAGCATGCCAACTAATTGTACTAGTTGTGTCAATCAATTAACTATAGCTTTATTGCTAAAAGTAGACATGTTTCGTGACGTAAACAGATGAAAAGGTAGTAAAAAAATTTATTTGTATTTTTTACTCTGCTTCCGTCGTCGTTGTCGTCCTTCCTTCCTCTCTATTTTCCTTCCTCCTCACACGCTTCATTTCCGACACCTCTCCTCATGAAGTTGACGATGATGACGATCAACTCAAATGATAATCTACCTGTATCCATCCATATTACTATGCATAGCTCTAAGAGTAGTCGCAGTAGTGCTATTATTCATGCATGCACATACCCATATAATTATTATAGCTTCCTCATTCCTCCTTTTACTTTTTGATTGGTTTATATGTACATTACGAATAGCCGGTATAGTAAATTGACGAGAATGATCTAATGCAAATTTTGATGATGATGAGACTCTATTATCATGACAGGAGAACAAGACGCGCAGCAGGTAGTGGCAGTCGTCTCTAGTAAATTGTGCAGTAATAACAACCACAGTCGTGTTTAATGACGAGGATGATTTGTGATTAGTAGAACCTCCTCCCAGATTTCGATAAAAAATACGTTTTCAACTCATCCTATAAACAATTACAATCTATACTGCTACAGTTGACACTTTGATTATGTCAACATGGTTTGCAAAATCTGCATCTAGAGCCATCCAACTACCTGAATCTCTGAGTCTTTGAATTCTACACGGTGACAACGTCCTCCTCCTCCTCATCATCATCATCAACAAACGACTCGCTGCTTTCTCTTTCATTTTCATTGCAAAATCCTGATCGCAGTCCCATCGCCACTCTCCGCATTATAGAATAGGTATATAAAGACTCTCAGAAGTGAAGAAAAAAATTTCTTCCCACACTAATCTCCTCACATTACACACACACATGTATTTTTTCGCTATATTATTTGCAAGAGAGAAAAAATAATATCCCAAAAAACGTGAATAAATGAAGAGTTTGCCTCTGTGAGAGAGAGCATGATGCATTTTCTTTCAATAAACAACAACAACCAGATATTATGGTTGAGAAAATGTGCGAGTTTTTCTTGAAGAGGAGACCTGTGTGTGAGAGAGTGAATAAACTGTGATGCCAGATGCTGATGTGGTGGCTTTGGCTGCTGATGTTTTTTAGACGTTTTTTTTCTGCAGCAAAATAAGCTTTTTTATTAGGTATTATTATTGTAAAGGGTTGGAAGAAAAGAAGAAGAAAAAAGTGAAGTCGTTGCACTCGCCTCTTTCCTTCGTTGCGTCGACAATATAAATAAGAAAAGACTGCACTGCAAAAAATCTATGCGTATTTGTGTATAAGGTTGAAGTAGGGTTTTCTTTAGAGGACGCCATAATGAGTGGTGGTGGTGGTGATGGTTGGTCGTGGTATTTTCCTATTTTCTCTCTCAAAGCATCTATCTTACAAAGGCTGGCATAATATGAGCTGCAAAATAATGGCGATATTTAATAAGCACGCAGATAACTGCTGAAAATGCGTTTTTATGACTGATAGAAAATAAGAGTTGTGTAGCTCTAAACGTCAGCTATATTTCTGCAGAAGCAAAATCATGAGAATATATTACTGAGCGCTTAAAGGTTGTTGTGGCGACGGCGACAGTATATGGTTTTTTAAAACTCGCTTGAACAAGTTGCTCTTCTCTGCTAGGCTGCCAGGTCTATACTCTCTGGTTGGTCACAAAAAAACAATGGCCTTGCCAGAAATTACAAATGAGAAAGATGGAAAAGCTGCGTTTCCTTTTCTATGTAAGGTGTTAACTGCATTCTCATTTTGTGTATAGGATATCCCATGGAATTAACTGGCCTTTCCGAAAATAATGTGCGTAGAAGAGAGGCCTCACCATAGCAACTAATTCTACTAGCATTTTAGCAATGTGGTTACGTTCCTCTGCTCTGGCGTCATGTTTACGAAATGCGGCTGTAATCTTGCTGCATCTCTTCTCACACATCTCGCCACTTTATGATATTACAGACGATTTAGAAGCTTGTAAATTGTTCATCAGAAAAAAAAATTCACAGAAAAGTTAGAGCGTCTTCCATCCTCTGTTTGCTCGGAACATTGCACACATCATAATTCAAGTTTTTTTTGACGGAGAGTAACGCACGGAAAAAAACGCACACAGGTATGTACACTAAAAATCTTCTGTGTAAGTATAAATACCGGTTATAATATGCGATATGTACTCACATTCTTTTGAAGGAGAAGAAGATACATACATACATTGCCACATTTTACGTTATCACCAGCATGATCGTAAAAGGGGTGAACGTAACTCGATAAGAAATACAAAGAGTAAAGGAGATGCTCAGTTTTTCATAAAATAATCTTCACCTCATCAGCAAGAACATTATGACGCTGTTTATTACTACCTATTCAAATAACGTCAAGGAAAAAACTTATTTCTTAATAGTAGCAGCAGCATGGCGCTACGCTTTCTTACAACTTTAATAATTCGTTTTTACCAAAAATTAGTTTTAAAAAATATTTCAAATACAAAATGTTATATCTACTTATGTAAGTGGTAATACAGGCAAGTAATATATTTCTCCAATAGTTCAACAGTGAAACACCTTTAATGTTCGAAAGTTTAATGTGCTTTTATAGTAACGGGGCCTTATGTCAATCCAAAATACAATTATGAATGCCTGCCAAAATTATTAACGAGAGATTTTTTGAATATCTTTTCACTTTTTGTTTTCAAGCAAAGAGCAAATCTACACAATAAAAATACATCATAATAAGCACAAAAATAAAACTGGAAAATACGGCTTGTGCATGTGTAAAAAGATCCAGACGC
Source organism: Willowsia nigromaculata (assembly GCA_034700605.1). NCBI lineage: Eukaryota > Metazoa > Arthropoda > Collembola > Entomobryomorpha > Entomobryidae > Willowsia > Willowsia nigromaculata. The sequence goes on along the minus strand of JAQIXX010000175.1, from coordinate 79,167 downwards.
CAGACTTTATTCCAAATATTTATTCTTACTCATCCACCAACTTCAAACTAAAAGGTATTTCTGTGCCTACCTACTAATGATGCAGTTACATGGGTAATCGGCAAGTATGACGGTGAATACAAAGTCATAGAAATGAAGCCGGATGTCAACATTTTTTCACTCTTCTGCATTTTTCTGGTTTCAACCTACCTTACTAGGCATATCATATACCTTGCATGGTTTCATCATTCTCGTTTCACTTTTTATTAAAAAAATTTTTTTCGGCAAATCCTTTTAATATGCTATTCACAAAAAACTATAGAAACTACCTGCTCGTATTCCTGTCGCATTTACGTTTCAGCCATTATTCCATTATCATAAATCGAAAATGATTAGAAAAAAGGACGATGACGATATGCGATGCAAATATGATGAGCACTAGAGGAAAGGAAGAACATTTTTTATAGTTAACTTTTTTTGCAAGATGAGCAACAACGAATTGTTAGCAATCAACAATCAACATGAATATGAAGAAGACTAACAGGGTGGATTGTTGAATTTTTGTCGTGCAATTTTCGTATTGTGCACTATGACGACCTGCTGCTGTCATTATCATGAGATGATGAGGATGAGGAGAGAACAAGAGATGTAAAAAACAGGTCATCAGAAGAGGCATACACATTTCTTGACGTTTCTTTTCTTGCAGTGACGTTACGTGGAATAACGTTTGAGAGGATGATGGTGGAGTGGAGACATGATGGCAAATGGCAACAATGAGAGGAGACGACGAGGGGAAGTGCAGCTTCCTGCTCGTCCTCCTTTTCTTCGCAGTTTTGTCCCAGAAACTTAATTTGTATTTATGTTTACATAAATAGCAGTTATATACCTAGAAACAAACTCGTGATCTCTGGCAATAACAATATGTGCTTAAGACTTTTAATAATAATATTCTGTTGAAACAGAGATTGTCCTTTCGTTTCATTTTCGGAGTATGAGAAATGCTGCCTGTGCTAATTTTTATGAAATCAAAGACTGACCTCTTCTGTCTAATAAATAATTGATCGTTATGATCATTAATAATTTATTTTTATTATTACGATTATCAGATATTATAGTGAGGAAGCTTGGAACAAAAATATTAAGCAATTCGTTGTAAAAAGGATGTTTTTATTCACTCAACATCAAATATAATTAAGTATTTAAGAGTACGCCTGCTGTATATAATAAATAATGTATTGGGAAATTTGTCGTTTTTACAGAAAAGAAAAACACAACTTTTTAAAAACTTGGTAAACCATTCATTCATACCAGGTTTTTGGCATCAGATAAATTTAAGATGGAATAAATTTCAAGTTTTAGGCTAATGATAAGTACTTTTTACAAAGTCAAATCTATATCTGTTGTTTTTGGATGTTTTGTAATAGTTAAATATTAATTGCATTGTCTTGTTTTTGCTACTCTTACGTTCATGTTTATTGTTTATTGAGCTGAGCTAATATGGACCTTATATAATGCAATCTTTAAGGTACTTAATTGGCTCTAGTCTATCAAAACAAATTTTGCTACTTACTTTTTCTTGTTACTTTGCTGCTGACTAGTAATGCAATTTTTAAAAAAAATTGGAACCGCGACACTTTTTCTCTGTTAACTTAACATGAAGTAAAAAGTAAAGTTAATTGGGATTTTTGTGATTGCAATGCGATTACTACAATTGCTGCGTGTGCATGGAGGTGTGCAAGGGCTAACAATGGGATGGTTGTAACAATCTTTGTTTTGCTCATTTTTATGTCAATGGTCATGCTGAAGCTTTTTTTCAAGATTACCATGTCAAAGACAAATAGTTGTAGCAATCGCGGGGGTGTAGGTGCTAATTGGTAGTGTGAAATAAAATAATAATAAGCAATAAGTTCATTTTTTTAAATCCGATTATCATCGAAATATTTATCTGATTGTTTAACTGCCGACAGCTCGCTATAGCATTCTTCTTACCATCTAAAGTTTTGTAGAGTATTGCAATTGATTTGCCATTGCATATTCTGCTCCAAGTCTACTTGTAAAAGAGCATTCAAGTCCCTAACTGACAATCTAAAAATGATATGCCCTTGTCATTGTCTTTTTTTACTGTTTTCAAGGAATCGACATAGCATTAAATCACGATCGTTTATACAGCAGTAGTAACAAACAAGTTTGCGCTTAAGTCCACCACAGAAAAAATAGTCAACTACTGAATATTTTATTTTGCGTGTGTGGGAACTAGTAAGTTGACTGATATAAATGGACTCGCATAACTGACAATTGAAAACCTTTACCAACCAATCACACTGTTTAAGTCCTATACTGATATTTTAGTGGCGTTACCAAGTCTGTTGCGAGTCTGACATGCAAAAACCCCAAAAAACCATTATTAACCTTGACCTATGCTTTAGCATTGTACTAGTTTCCTTTCACACAGCTCCTCTTCTATCTTTCCATCTATCTCTGTATCCACTACTATAAATGTCATGAATTCATCAGGATTGCCTCTATTATCTACTATCCTCGTGTCTCTCTCAAAATAAATTTCGCAACTCTCCTCTCTGCATATTATGCGTGTATTATTACATATTATTATTAGGTTAACATGTGATATGCCCTTCTATCATTATTATTCCACTACACACACAGCCGTTTCATCTACAATTTTTTATGTTTAACATGACGACAAAAGCCAAGTCATATACCTACACGTAACGTTAATAATGATGATCATTTTTGTATGAGTGCCTAAAAATAATATACAGGATACGTCAACGAATTGACTACTTGGTCAACAGAGTCTACACACGCTTCTATAGCGTCAGCATATTAAAATAGGTGGTAACTTAGCAGCGCATATACCTCGAGCAATAATAGTTGCATATTTTCATCGATCCCTTCTTCACTACATAGAGGAGAATTAAAGACTGTGTTGGATTTTCAGTTCCTTTTTTTGAGCGATTGCAATTGCGTATGATACATACAGCTATAAAACATGACGTACATAAAGCTTGATTAGTAAATTGCACAAGAAACTTTAACTTCGAATTAACTACTTGGTCTGTCTATGAATTTGCTAGACAAAATGTTTGTATTGAAGTCAATGTTACAACAGAACAATGCTTTTGCAACTGACAGCATGGAAAAAACGTGCGATACCACTAGCATAAGAAAAACCACACATCTGTCAAAAAATATCTATCAGATTTAGATGGGGGAATAGAAGAAAAGGTAGACAACAACTTAGACTTTTGGAGAACTCTACTTTTGTTGTGATTTGAGATATGAATTTGGCATTTGGAGAGACCTCCAGACAAATTGTTATTTGTAGACTACATAAGTGGATTTAATTTACATGACAATCTTGTAAAATTAAATGTGCCAATTTTTTGCGCAGTCAAATTTTTTAATTGGTTCCTATGTTCTACTGTGTAGTATTAAATGAGACATTTTACGCACACGAGGAACTCAGGAGAAGCTGGGTAGAAAGAAATTAGAAACCTGTTTCAATAATACCTGAGGCGCCATCACCATCTCACCACAATAATGTTTAGTAACATGTCATGCATGCTCATGAAAAATATAAACTAATTTACAAGCTTGGTGACAGATTATTATGGCAACATAACCATCCAACCAATTGCTTATCCTGAGCTCGAAAATCATGTGACTTTTTAAACGTCCTGTTCTAACCCTCACAAACGCACAAATGAAAGAGGCAAGCCATGCAGGATGAGAATATTTTGTTAAATGACAGCAGTTATGCAAAACTTGCATGTATGTGAATGCAAATGGTTTCTTCTGTAGTCGTTATTGTTCGCAAGGTGGTTGGTGTTGTTGGTACGGTAACAATGACATATGTCCACATTATTGTTACGTTTTACACGCCAAATCGTATATTGTAATAAATAACAATGCATTGCAAATGATGTCCCCTTTCTCTCCTCTACTGCCTTGAGACTGACAATTATGGTAGAATAGCTATACACTACTGCAGGGATTACGAAACCAAGTACTACTTTTAAATTTGCATGAAAACGGTGTAATATTTTATAGGCATTTGGTGTGCATTTTCTGGCTTTTATTCATATCCAATGGTTGAGCTGGTGAGCACATTGTTCGTTTTGCATGTGAAAAACCGCACAGCTAAACGGCAAAATGTGTATCATTCCGTGTCATCATCTGATGTGTTAAAGCTCTGTGACATCGATTATAACGCTGTTTTGAGATAAGAGAACAAAGACATTTTGCACACGTGCAGCAGAGAAGTCAGGCTAATGCTGAAATGGATTTTAATCTCGGTGTGATGTAGAAATTTCCAGCCCAGAGATACAGTTGTTGAAGTACCGTTTCAATTCCTTTTTTCATTCTTATTTTTTACAGTCTCTTCTCATTCTCCAGTTTAATTTTATTGGCAACATGTCCAGAAGACAAAGAAAGTCTCTAGAGCACGTACTGTTCTAAGCAATTCCATTCCAGAGTCGAAAAAGGAGGATATGGGTTTTAATTAAAAAATTCGACTTCCTTCTACTCGAAAGTAATTATATAGCTTTCTAATTTAGTCTCTCCAAACATCTTCCATTGTTTCAAAGCCTAAAGTACAATGATTGTCATCATTAGTCATTAGCAGCGAAAAACCGTTACGTGACCTATGGTCCCTTTGTGTGGATGAAATGATGTCAGTTGGGGATTTGTAAAAGATCACACTTTCTCTCTTGAATCCACTCTACCTACCTACTCTACCTACCTGTTCATTTTATTTTTATGTACGAGACTGCTCTTAACTAACCCTTTCCGTTTTTTGAACTTTTCAACAACAAAAAAACTTCAAGGGAAATTGCGCATCTGCCACATCATATCGATCCACGAAAACCAATTATGAATGAAAATTTAGAAAGAGAGATAGTGTGTGTTGTTGAAAGAGAACTTTTGAAAGGAAATGAGGATCTTCCGTTTGTATTTTGTTATGTCAACAGTTTACACCCTTTAAAAACATAATAAATGGAAGACGCAATCCATATATGCATGTATTTTATTTCTAGCATTATATCCGTTTCCAAGTCACACCACATATCACAAAATTATCAACCGGATACGACACACAAGTGTCAATGAAAAAATTGTTGTTCAATGACCTCCTCTTAAATTTCCAAAATCGTTAATTTAACAATATCATCAGCATGTATTATGTTACCACTACTTTTCTACTACTCCAGAGTCAAGTGTCCGTAGTAGTAACATTGAAAGAGTAAGGATAACCCGGTACTATGCTCGCTTCATTCGTCTTGGTTTCAATTTCATAATAAAAAGTCTGCCTCCAACTCCAGCTGCAGTAGCACAGCTCATAAAACACGCCATTGTCACTGACTAATAGCAGAAGCACAGACGAATCACCTCAAATATCCATTCTTCCTGGAATCTGATGCTACATCTGCAAGCAACTTCACATTCTCATGCACGTTGAATGTTGTTGACTCATAAAATGTGCTTCTTCGAACTGGACCGATAATATTGTCTTTCGTTTTCAATGCAACAATAATGCCGACTTTGTTTCTCCCTGCATTTTATGATTCACCGCCAATTAGGGATCTGTTAAAGGAAATGGAACTGTTGTAAGCTACCTTTACAATTTCACACAGGACAGCAATCAAATGCGATGTTGTTGACATCATAACTGACGCTGCTAGTGCTGCTGCATCGACCAGCCAGAAAAATCCGCTCTTTCTACTCGGATGTTGAACCAGCACAAACGCTTCCACTACACGCTTCTCTCACCACTCCATATAAAAATAGCTGCTTTGCATTTATTGCATTGCAATGCATTTGCTTGCTACATAGAGAAGCATATTATGGGTCTCACGACGTCACGACGATTTGTCACATGAATAAAAAGTCCGTTTGTGCTACTCATATGAAAGCTATATGTGCTTTATGGATTTTAAACCCAATTAATGTATAAAATTATGCCGTTGTTTTCTCTCGTTCAAAATGCCTCGATCGATATATAATTGTTAATAATTTGGTGTCCCTCTTTCTCCCCTTTTACAATTCCATATGCTCGCATGCGGCAAAGTAACAGCAGCAGGAATAAAAAATGAACACCTGCCAGTCGATAAAAAAAACTCAGGAGGAGTAGTAGCAGATGTAGAACAGGAGAAGATATCTAGCAAATGGTCAATAATAATGACTAAGAATGGTATAGAAGCAGCTACGCTCACTTTTTAAAACTTTTTTTCCATGCTCGTGCTCATGAAGAAAAAAAAGTGAAAACAGACAGGCGGATGGGCATGGATGGATGATGAAAAAGTGACGAAGAAGAATGGAAAGTTATAGTAGTATCCTCATCCTCTCCCTTAAAAAACATTCACTCTCATTACCAAAAAAATCAACCACATCCTCCAAAAACAAAAGGGTCGGACGCAAACGAGTAATAAAAAAGCGAGTTTAAGCTTCTCGTTTTTAGATATATACTTTTTTATCGTTGACCACCTGTCCCTTCCTTTACTTGAGCATGTGGTAAGACTGGAAATTTAGATTTCAGTGTTTCCAGCTGCCGCAACCGACAGAACAGCGAACTATTATCATCATGGCTTCATATGACATGACATGATAATGAGTCGACTATAGGGAACAATAATGTTAGCAGGTAGAAAAATCTTTATAGGATATTGAACGTCTCGTTGTCTGATGCAACTTGAACGGGTTACTAACTTTCAGCTTCATTCCGACAAATAATATTACTCTGTAGTTTGCTTGAGAGATTCCTCTAGTGTATTTTTTATGGCGACGATGATTACGAAAAAGATGCAGTTTTACGGTAGCATGCGTCTTCAAGTAGCAAAAGATGAGATGGGTTAGAAGATCTCGAAAAAAGGTGAGGTTCACAAAAGAGAGAGAGATCATCCATAATGTTAATGTATTCTGTGCGTGCGTGTGCACAAGGTCTTCTTCTTCTGGAAACTCTATTTTCTTGTTTAATAAATTGTAAAAGGAGATTTATTCTTGAGACATCTGCTTCGCTTGCTTTTTTCATCTGCTGGAGTTTTATGGCAAACAAAAAGCTGCTTCTTTGGAAAGGAATGAAGGAGATGAGGAAGGTGTTGTATAACCAAACGAAAATCTTTACCCTTTTTGCCGTTGGAAACAACACTCTCCATCAAATATGATTATAAAATTCTCGTTTCAAAAAGCATGCACAGTTTTTCCTGTGTTGCGGAGCGTATTAGTTGAAAATAGTCGTCTCTCGTAAACAACTATAATTTCACAACTGTTTGGTCCACTGGGATTTGCAATCATATTTTCCAATTTGTTTGCAAATTCTCCAGCAAGAGCATATGGATGGATGTTAGGTAAACTAGGAGATCCTTCCAGTTCAATGGAGGTATCATGTTTCAAAATGTTTCCAGAGAGTTTATGCAGAAAACTCATCTTTTGAAATTGATACAGCTCGGCTGCATCTTCTGGAAATGTATTTCCTTGATCCCCCATCTAGTAGATCTCCTCCACCTGCCACCTCCTCCTACGCAAGATTCTTATGATGTTTTTGTGCCAATTTATTCCTCTTATATGAGGTAAAAGGACGATCATCAAGGTAACAGCAGGAGTAGCTTGGAGGCATATTTTTCCAGCCTACGCGTACTTTATCAAGAGGAGGCGTCAAAGGACACGCGCCTTCGTAGTATTTAGTTTATGTAAGCAATGTGCTTTCATTACTTGATGGTAATGAGGATGACCTTTCCACCTTTTTTATTCATCATCCCACTCTAGCAAACTGTATATTCTGGCAAAATGAGCCTATAAAAGCCTATTTGGTGAAACGACACACATTCTAATTTTCTTTTCACCTCCAAACATCATCTGCCCATTTCACTGGAAAGAAATAATTCATGTGTCATATTCATTAAACGAAGCGGAAAAGAAAAATGAATAATAAATATGGATCCTAATGATGAATCAAGCTACAATCTTGAGTAGCCCCATCCTCTGGGAAATGGAATAATAAAGGCTTATTTTTGAATTCATGTATGAAACCTATAGCTTTTATGACATTTCTCGGGAATGCACCACTCTTCCTTCGCGGAAACCAACTATTGAATGAGTATCATTTTCTTTCTGGATGACATTCAAGGTCTTCGCCTTTCTTTGGACAAAAATAAAAAGATTTAAGAAGAAAAATACAAGGATGTCAGAACACAGTGAGAGGTTTTACCTTGAACCGGAATTACAAATATCATTTCATTGCAGTTTAATTCCGCTAACAAGAGACGGTGTTTTTGCAAAAGGATAGAATGAAAATTTACACTGGAAATGTATTGGAATGATTCACCATTCAATATTGTTTCTGGAAACACGTTATAATTTTTTGAAAAATTCCAACTTACCAAACAACTCCGAACGCGCCATAGCCAATGGGCCGATCTGGCTGAACATCGACAGGTGAGTTTCTCTCAGGTAAGGTATAACTATTACTGGACGAGCTATTACTACTTCCACCCTTGCCACTCCCACTCACACTATTATTTCCACTAGCACTAGCACTATTTATCGAACTGATCGACTGTGAGTTATTATTCTGGTTATGGTGAAAGTAGGCGGCGGCCAGGACCGCTTGCTGGTGGTGATGTGAGACACCCATCATTGGGGCAGCCGGGCCGGCCAAGGTAGACATTTTTCAGTGGAAAAAATATCCCCCCACGAGAAAGGGTCGCAATATCTATTCCTCTTCTTATCTAAATTTTTAAAACCTATCTAGAAGGGTTTGAAAAACGCTAATTGGAAATCACAAAGAAACACAACAAAATCGAATTTCCGGTTGATCCAACTTCAAGATGATTGGTCAAATAACCATAGGGCAGCAACGAGATGAATATTTGGTTTTGGATTGAACTTCCCTCTTCTGAAAGATAAAAATAAGCGCACATGATTAGAAAGATGCAATCCGAGTCATACCACACGAGTTCAATTTTGTTTACTCATATATCTATATGTAGTTACGTAAGAGCCATATATTATAAGTATAGAAAAAAATCTTTTTTAATAACCAATAATCATAATATTATTTAACCAACACATTGTATCACTATCAAGTGGTCAAGCTTTATATAACAGCTCGAGCGTCAATCCATTCTGAAAATTATTTCATGATTATATGAACTTGCTCTTCTCTGAGCTCTGATCAAAGTCTCACGTGTCATTTAACCAATGTCATTTTTGTACCACGTGTGTATATGTGTATGTCTGTCTGCAATCCAATGAAAATTTGTAAATGCTGAGGGAATTGACTGGATATCATCCATTTTTTCATGGACACTCTTTCCATCTGTCTTGCTTGCATGACCTAAACCTATTCAAAGGACCATTGCCTGTATCAATCAGTATAGCATCGGTAAAATCGTTTTGTTAACTTTCATGATGGAAAATTTATCGTTGCATAAAAAGCTTTAGTAATAATACCAGATACAATAAATAAGCTATAAGGCAGTAGTTAGAAATAATTACATCAAAAATACTTGTAATAAACCGTATATAAATGTAGCTATAACATGTGGTTAGATACGTTTATGCAAATAATTTTCATCGTCCTAACGTCAAATTGCTTTTAACTTTAATGAACCTTTTTCCTCAAAGTGAAGGACAACCCGAAACGCTGTCTGTGCAAACTCTATCAAATAGAAATTGACTGTGCAGCTTGAATACACCGTGGCGCTCGGTATTATTTATTTTGCAAAAGGGTTATCAGTTATATAGCGGAATAGGATTACAAATAGTATACACAGGAGGAAACTATGGAGAAAATTTGCCCAACGACAGAAAACGACATGGAATTTACTTAACCTCTGCCGAAACTCGCCTTCTATGCAGTAGCAGCGTGATTAAGTAATTGATAATTCTTAAATCGGTAAACACTTTTAGTACTGAAATCGTGAAATCCCAAATGACATAAAACAGAAGAGTTGAAATGAAAAGTGTATAAAATTTACAGTTGGCGAATAGATTTATGTACATGCGCTATATTCATAAAAAATACCTACACAGTGCATTCATGAGAAGGGTGGGATTATAACAAGGAAATGCGATAACTAAAACAAGATTTTATTGCCGAAGAAGAAGGCGCTTTATTGACGAATGGTGGTCACAATCGCCAATCTCCATCATCGTTGTCATCATGATGCGGAGATAATCACAGTGATGGAAAAATTTCAAGGAGTTTACTAGGTTGGATTAGATTGGATACAGAAGGATGATGAACAGATGAATACTTTTGATTAGAAACAATCGTTTCCCTGTAAGAATCCAGTTCTTTTTCTGTCACTTTGCTAAAAAGGCTCATAAAAATGCAACTAGAGCACACAAACAGATACTTAAAGTCGTAGGATGCAAAATGTGTGATTTATGTCCTTCCCTGAAATCATGGTGACAAAACGTGTGTTCTGGAAAATGATGCTAAAAATATGAGATTTCTTGTTGGCCATTGACAAAAGTTAAACTTGGTCTACATATTGCATGACCTGCCCCTTATTTTATTAGTTTGAGATGTTCATTTCATACTAAAAAATTTAATCTCTATCGTTCCACAATTTTCTTGAGCAAGACGATGGACAGGGAAGGATAAAGACGTTGATATAAATGTTATCCTCATTATGATGTCTGCAAATACGTCTGAAAAAAAAAACGTCAAGGAAAAGGTTGCCGTGCCAATGCACTTTGTTATCAAGAAAAAATACATAATTTTCTTTGGGCGATTTGGATTTTGTATCTGATTCCATTCATGTCATTATTCTTGTATTCTATTCTCAATGCAAAACTAGACTGAAAAAAGTATTTAGAATCACGGATTTTGTTTCATAATCTAGTATAGAACTTTACATTTTTTAGCGGAAAGTTACAAAGCCTCTCTATAGCACTGTCCAATACTCTGCTCTTACATTATTCCTTTGATTTACGTACTAATTTGTTGGAAATATTGTGGATGTGTCTGTATTACAATAAGCATCACTTTGCATAAATAAATATTTTCATAGCAGCCGGTTGATCATTACAGAAAAAATTACAATTCCATCCTCATCCTCATATTCATCATCATCACCTTTCGAACAGGAGCAACTTTTTATGAACAGGTATGCATATTATTGCGCTGCATTTATTGTGAATTTTCGAATTCGCTTCACTCATTCCATATGCAACTTCTCATTGTTGTTGTTCTTGTTGTTGTTGGTCAGCAAGTTTTCTTATTACCACATTGTTACATGGTTTTGCGTGGCCGTTACTATGACGACGACGACGACGAGAGCGTTTGTGTGTGCGTAGTAACTTGTAGTAGTAGGTATTGCACAACAAAAAAAAACGAGCAAGCAAATAAATTGCTACGATTTTCCTATATGAGATTCATTCTACCTGTGTTTGCTCTCTGCTCTCGTATTGTTATTATTATTATTGTTGTTGTTTATGTTGATGATGATGATTAGTTTGGCCTACTCACCTCCTTACTCTCTCAAAGAAAAACAGGACAAAAAGGAAAAAAATCGTGTATACCTATTATATCTGCAGCAAGTGAGGAGAAGGAGCGAGACAGGAAGGATGGATGGAAGCATGTAATATAAAAATATTCATTCTCAAGAGATTAAAAAATGCTGAGATTTTATTACATGAGCTATTATATTAATAATGATACATTTACAAGACAAGTGTGACTCTGGGTGGCCAATGGGCACTATAGCTTATAAAAAGAGGAAACAAGAGAGTTGCTATTGCTACTGCGATTTTTTATACTCGACCTTCATGAAATTCCATCGTAAGTCTGTCGCTATTTGGCAGCAGTTTTCATGATGGCAAAAGAGATGTTATGGCAGTTAACTTGAGATCAGTTAGTCTATACTCCTGGAGAAAATCAAGTAGGTAAATACTTTATATGAAATTAATCGAGAAACCTTTTAGACCTCACATTCCCTCAAAATACTTAATTATCACCATGGTAACCATAACCTGACTCACCTACTTAGCCAACGAATCTTAACCAGGTAGATGTTTTAAAGATATTATAATATGGTATTCATACATGTATATGTTTGAACATGGCTACGTGCGTGCGAGATGGTATGCATTCGATATATTTTTACACATACCTACTTAAATACGCATCTCTATATTCCATTTACTATGTATCACCATTATACATAAATATCCGTACCTACTGTACCGTTCACAAGTGCAATTCAAACAATACCACGAATAACAATACGTAGTGGGTATTGTGGAGTGAGTGAACAAGTTACAAAATAACTAAGAATCCTTAACTCTTTTTTTTCCTTTTAACAATTCACAGGATCATTATTATCATCAGAGCAGCAGCAGCAGCCATGCCATTTACTATGCCAGCATAATCAGCAACTACACAAAAACTGAGTGCAGAGTACACAGACTGAAAATGCCATGCTGCTTTGCAAAAAACGAACAAACCATAAAGATAAGCAGTAGAAGAGAATGATGATGAAAAAAGAATTGGCCTACATAGAAAAATCCCTTTCGCATATACGCGCAAAAAAGGTGCACACACACTCTAGCACACCTCTCGTTCTATTCGTTTCTGTATTTACAACCCTTTTCTGCCTAAACATTTGCTACATTTTGACTTAGAAATTTTTGTCTGAGAGAGTGTGAGTGGAGCCAAGAAAAAAAAAAGTAAATCGCAAGGAAAAAAGGAAGGCGCAGCAAAAGCAGAATGCTAAAAGATATGTTGCAAAATTGCAATTGCAATCTATCCGCTGGCAAGGCGAGAACCAGACCACGACCACAACATAAATGTATATTAGTTTTTTAAATGTGTAATGATCATTTATGATGCTGAGGGACAGGAAAGCCAATCCTGTAGAAATTTTGCTTATATGAATGACCCCATCCGTTGTTGCATTCGTACAGAGAGCGGAGAATTCCACTAATGCATCGTCTAGATAGGAATGAATGGAGTGAATTCCTCTGCCACCTTCTCGTCGTCTTCGTCGTGCCGTGTGAATGTGGAATAAACAATATAAATGGAAATGCAGAATAGAATATAAAAAAACTTACTTCCGCTCTTGCTTCTTCATGCCAACCTGTACCTTATCATTCCCTTCATTTTCTACATTTTACATGCAGACACGCACACATAAGCGAACAATTATTATTGTTGGAGGCAAATTTATATAATAAATAGAAATAAAAGTGACTACCTGCCTGTCACACTAGAGTATAATATACCTATGTACACAACACTATGGAAAATGGAGTGGAAGAAGAAAATAAAAAAATCTTTGCAAGACTGTATATTAGTGTCATGTGCTACTTTATACGATAACGACGACAGCGACGACGACGCTTGTTCTCTCAAATCCACGTCTTTTTGCCTACACTTCACACTTTATGAGCAGAAAAACCAAGCCAAAGCCAAGCCACCATTGACATCGACTCAGTTGCCAGCACTTCACTTGAAACTACATGCAAGCATCATCATCATTATTATGACTTCTATGAATAAGGTAATTCAAGGAGAGTAAATGAGAATGGCATGCTTAATAATTTCATTGTTGGCTGTTGATTGTTTTGCTGGTTAAATGCTTTGTGGTGTAATGGCAAAACAAAACTGGCTCCATGGAAACGAATTATACTGTTTATTGCTAGTGGCTTATGATGACTACTACCTTCTATGTATGCTGTTTATGACCTCGCAAAGAGAATAGCTTTTCCAGATGCTGCTCTTTTATTTCGTTATTTCCTGGAATGATAATGTATTTATTTACCTTGCCATTCGTCCAATAAAATTTCCACTGCCAAACAGCAGATTTTTAATAACCCTGTGTCCCATGACGTAATTACGTCGAATATTTCTCCCATCATTTCGCATGATTTTTCACATTTCTTTCCCTGTTCCTACTTCAATGACATTTCCTTTCCATACAATTATCAAAATACAACGTCTACACAGTGGTACACAAAACCTATGAGAATTTTGGAGAATGATAGAGGCACACAAAGCTGGCTGAGATCTTTTAGTAGGAAAAGGAAAAAGCGAAAAAATCAATGACAAACTTTTGCATCAACCCTATAGGTACTCCGTGTAACCTCCAAATCATTCAACCAACTGCCTGCTTTCTCTCTACTGAAATGTGCCCGGAGACATTTGAAACTCTTCTCTGACGAGAAAGAGGAGTCGAGTGGAATGACTGCCGTTGTGTCCTTGAATGGAACAAGTCCACCAGGAACAGCAACAAACAACATAGCACACCAGCAACAGTGATGATGACGGTCTTCGTCGTAAAAAAAGAAGATATCGGATATTAGAGTCGCAAAATTCGGAAGAGAGTAGGGAACTAAGGAAACTGTAATTTTATTTTTGTATTGACCGAAATCCAAACTTTTCCTTAAATAATAATTGCCACTTAAAATCATCAATTTTTTTCATCGAATGACCAGCCAACGCAAACAATTTATTGAACATTGGTTCGCCCAGCGTTTCCCCATTTCCGCGGAATAACATCTATATATATTGTAACTGGATATTGAAGTGTCTACAAAATAGCAAATTTTGATGAAAAGAACAACAGCAAGAGAGAGTTCCGAGAATAAAGAGAACTTGTCTGTTGCTGAAAGAAAAATCAATACCGCTTGACTACTATATAGACTACCCACAATATTATATAGTCTTCTTCTTTAGCTCACAGGCATGCAGAGGCAGGGCCAGGGTTGCTCATTAAAAATTTACAGGGAGCAAGAAATGAGAAGGAAGGACTTGACGAGTAATCGCTAGTTACTATATACCAGACATTACCACAAGAAATAGCTTTCAGGGAATTTCGTACATTAGAAAATCTCTTAATTTTGTGTAGAAATACAAGCAGACAGTTTGGCACAAGAAGGTTGAGCAGTGGGAATCTCTCTGAAAACAATTTATTTCTATTTTGGGTATACTCTACTAACTTGTTTCAAAATGGGTCAGCTTCATCCAACCAATCATATGAGCAGCAGGGAAGAGTACCTTATGATTATAATCATAATAATGAACGCAGAAAATGTTGTTAGCTGTGCACAGCAAGAATTTTTGAGAATGCTGATTTTTACTTGTGATCTCGCAAATCTTAATAATTTTTTGTATACTACTTAAGTTTGAAGTTTGCTGTAAAAATTTTGAATTCTAAACATTACATATGGCCGTTCTATTTCTTAAAAGTTAATGAAAGAGCAGATTACGTCACTTGATTGATGAGCAAAATATGAGATCCTTATGTAATGCAACGAAAAAAACTAATAATATGCAAGACAATTGATGCCGATAAGGCTGTCGCAGACAGGCACATCATTTTCTGAATGCTCTTGATGATAAAGTACTGTAGTGATAAGGAACAGACGTGATGAGATTTAAAAAATAATATTTTATGTTACCAACCCCTACAGTTCAGGGCAAAAAAAGACTATGCAATTTACATGTTTTGCATTTGTGGAGATGACAAGAGTAGCAGTGCCTTGCTTTTCTGGACTATTATTACAAGGTAGTCACAATGACTATGTATGAATAGTGAACAAATTTCATCCAGAATCATACCATTTTGTAATCTTTTCTGTAACGGGAGTTAACAAAAAAAGATCCTGTTCAGCATGTCATCATCGTCAGCATTTAACTTGAGTAAATTTTACATAGTATTCTCTTTTTCTACGTATGTATCTACGCTTTCATTTTTAAATATCTTATCTCACCTAATTCAATAAATACCATATAAATAATGTTCATGTGTGTGATAATAAAGATAAGCTGGGCTTATCTTCCAGAGAACAAGGAAGCTTATGCAGATAAGTGCTCTCGTTCCGGCTGATACAGTTTTCTATCCACTCAACTCACCGTTTCATACACATTTATTCAAACATTTAAAACAATTGTGAATGTATTTTTCCTCTAGCGTCACCGCTTGTACTACTTTTAAGAGACCACACACATTTATTTACATTTTAAAATACTCTGTGGAGGTGGAATTTTCAGTTCTGATTTGTCGCATTAATTTTTCATAACTCACCTGAGAAAACATAAATTTTCTTTTATTTCTCTGTACACTAATGCTTCTAATTATTAATGCAGTAGACAAAATATAGAAATATTAAAATGATATGCCAAGAAAATGCGTGCCAACCATACATAAACACTATTGATTATTGATCCTTTAGGAAAAACCAGCCTATTTTTAGCTAATGCTTTCAAGAAAATGCAAAAAGAAAGAGAAACGACCATCACTATTGCCCAATCAAAGTAAATCCGACACTTGTCAGGTTTTTACTCTTCTGAAATAAAACTGTACTTCTCCTTGTTCTCTTCCCTTCCTCTCCTCCCTTTCCACACAACTGCAGACACTAACAGACAAGACCTACCTACCACTTCTCCATTCATTCAAAAACGAAAGTGCAAAGCAGATACATACTTTCATTCATAACATGATGTTCATTTATTCATCTCAGTATGCAGAAATAGTAGAACTGTTATGTTTGTCAAGACCATTTTTATGATTTCCAATAATAGCCTCTCTTAGAAAAGATGATGAAAGACTTGAGTTTATTTTTAAACCCTATTGTTTGAGTACCTTATCAGAGATTTTCCTTTTCTTCTTCTCTCCATAAATCCGGAAATTTCACGTTATATTGGGATTTTAAGTTTAGACAGCAGCAACAAATCTTGTATTCAACACCATTATGGTCAATATGCGTGGTGCACGAGTCTTATTAAGTAGCTAATTATCTATCACTATGTAATCTTCCAGAGAATCCATTGTAGAAACCTCGCCTTTTCCATTCCACATAGGCGATTAATCATTCACCATTGCTTCAAATAGTTTTAACGATTAGCTATTCTCAGAAATCCCCCGAAAAACTATACTTTGTATTTCCGTTACAATACATTGCAGGAATGATGTAAATCAAGCATTAATTATATAACTTGACTATCCAAATTCAGAATTTTCTGACCACATATTTTTTGAGTTTTTTCCGTAAACTTTTCCACACAAATGTAAAATATTATGAATGACACAACTTACAAGTCGACAAAGTAGATACAAAACTTCAATCACTCACTACACGTATGTATGCAATAGCAGCGCTTTAATTTTTATCTATTGAGCCATAACGATGATCTCGAGATGAGGAGATGCGAAAAAACATATTCTATCTAATCCGTCTCCATCCCAATCCACAACTGGACTGAGCCAACTCTCTGCCTTTTTCTCATGCTTTATTTTCAGCAGCTGCGATAGCAAAACCAGCCTTGCTCTTTAACGTGGAGTTCATCATTGCAAAAAACCTTAATACCTACATTATACGCAAGTGGGAGATGCATGCGTAGTTTTTATCATGACGATGATAATATCCATGATGAACGGAGACAGCGAGAAAGTAAAGATGAAGGAGCAAAGAGACTGCATTGGAATGCAAACTGTCATCGACCATCATCGAAAATGGCAAAGAAAAATCGAGCTTTTCAAGCCAATGACGAAGATATGGAGTATGTAGACACGGCATAGGGAAAAACGTGGAGCATCAGAGTTTGATAGCCACATGGATCAATGCTACATGATGTAAAACATACCTACATTTCTTCCACAAACTTAATTCATCTTTTTTTAGAATAGACTGAAGAAATAGAAGAATGAAATTATATGCTGAAATGAAAACTCAAATCAACTGCTGCTCTTGCACATTACTCGACGATGATGATGGTTATATGGCTACATAATTCTCATTTGCATCTCATCATCAGTTTCATGGTGGTAGTTTCTGCTGACGTAAAAAAATAATAATTTCACTGTTCACTGCTCCCCCGCCACTCTCAATATTATGCACTAGGTACACATAAAGGAATGCAGGAGTAGACAAAACCATGTAATATCATTTTCTAATATATGAGAGCGGTTGTATAGTGATCATTCCGGATCCACTAGTTGGAAACCATTTCCATAATGGGAATATATGCTTATAAATCCACTATTTTTTCCGCATTGAAAAAACGTTAACAGAAAAACATAGCATGGTAGAATGGTTTCGTTTTGCTTAAAGATGAAAATGTTTTATGTATTTTTCTTTGTATGCTTTAGTATCCTTGTTGTTACGATAGGTAGACTACTTGCTACACTGATACTGATGCTAATCGCTATCTAGTTACTTGTGTAACAGGATTTCCACCCTCCACCCTTCATCCAGACATATTATTTGTCTGGCTGCTGGAGAAGTGTATATAATATTATGCACCTAAGCTTCACAAGAAAATGACGAAAAAATGCATGTATTTTAGAGTAGTTGCTGTTACCAAATCATCGTGTTATCTATCTCGTGGTAGCAGTGCATTGGATTGGGATAATGAGATCAAGTGCGTCCGTCATTGCTGCCACCACAATCATCATCGTCATCATCTATTGACTGGCCAGTCTACCTACTACTACATGCACTCATCAAGTTTCTTGGTTCTTGTCTTTCTCGCTCTGGCTCTGAACAAGACGAAGACTAAATTTGCTTTTGATTCTGGACTCCACATTTTATTGATCACTACATATATATTATCTTATAAACGTCATACGCCACGTTTAAAAAGGTCACTCGTCGACTGCATGGTCGTCATCCTCATCTCCCCATATATCGTCATTATATTTAATGTTTGTACTTAGGTAAATGTCAATTCATTGCACTGCATGAATCCTTTTTCTGTTCTTTACAAATTATAACTTTATTATTCGTAATTATTTTTATTGACAGATAAAAAGAATATATGGACTCGAGAACTGATTTCAAGTCAATGGCTCATCGCTACTGCTCTTGGGTGACAAAAATGATGTAAAAAGAATCAACAAATTTGTCAATCCTTTTATTTTCTCACTTTTATTTGCAACGCTATTTTATCATGAGAGTAGTGAGTTCTATCATTTGTACTGACATGCTTATCTGTCCAGTTTGCATATGAAGAAGTAAAAACTCGCACAAAGTTAATACAACTTAACTTCCGCGCCTTCACCATACCTGTTTTTCATCGATCACTAATCAATCCCTAATTATCAGAATCACTAACATCCGTCCTCCTTCACGAGATTATTTTGATTTAAAGAAAAATATTTTTGTTTTACAAATTCACTAAACACAAGTGCTCATTTTAAGCAGCCATAATCTGGAGCTGCACCAATCGCCAGTTACAATACACCAGAATCAGAACATTATTATCATACACAACCACTTGTTTTTATAGAGCATCCATTTAGTTGACGCGCACGGCAACGACAAACACGCTAGAAGAACTTGGATAAAAATATGCTCATGTGAATAAATTTTATATTTTTGTGAAACGAGCTCAAAAAGACACGGAATTATCATTGCCATAATAGCAGTTGTTACTGGAACTCTCTGGAGAAGTTTCGGTTTTGGCTCATCTACAATTTTAGATGCAAACGAGTAGTATGCGTGCTGGTATTCTTCTAAAAATGCCAAAAGTCAGGTAGGTTGTCCGTCAGCCAGTCAAGATAATAGACTGGTTGGCATACACATGAAATCTGTTCACAGTCATCATCGTGCTCCTTTTTAAAAAGTGCACAAAAATGCACATACCTACTTTATACACAAGTGGATAGAGCTGCAAAAGATTGAG
Organism: Willowsia nigromaculata; assembly: GCA_034700605.1. Classification (NCBI taxonomy): domain Eukaryota; kingdom Metazoa; phylum Arthropoda; class Collembola; order Entomobryomorpha; family Entomobryidae; genus Willowsia; species Willowsia nigromaculata. The sequence goes on along the minus strand of JAQIXX010000175.1, from coordinate 59,537 downwards.
TACAAAGTACATAATAATGAGCTCTCAGAAAATGAAGATGACTGTGAAAGAAGGAGACCACCAGACAATTATAATTATTATCATTAAAACCCCATACTTGTTATTTCTACGACTGACTGGAATTTCAGTTTCATACCAAGTTGAAAGTGGAGCACTCTTTTGCATGCATGTGTAGTTTCCATTTGCATGGCATATGCACGTGTGTGCAAAACAACAAAAGACAAGTCTTCTTCGGATTCTTATATATTTTTAGACTCTGTTTCAAATGTTTCTTCTACTACCCATCAAATTTATTACCTGCGAAAGGAAAAGAGAAAATGAATTGTGAGTTCTGACTTGAAAGCCACTTGAAAAACAAGTAGGAAAATAACAAGGAGTAGTTCGTCGTATGAAATTTAAACTATGAATTATGCATAGTCACAGCTTGTTTAGTATTCCATGTTTCTTCCTATTCTACCTCCCAGTTTCCTTGTCTGAGTTCCAGGCTATACATTCATAAATGTGCTTAGAGATCCATTTAATAAGTTGTTGTAAATACAAAAGTTTACATTGTACCCATATCATCTTATCAATTGTACCTTCATGACCTGACCTTCTCCCGTCGTCACGACCAACTTGTGGTTGGTTCTACTCACCAGACTCAAGATAAATGAGAGCTATTTAAGATGATTTTAGGAGCTTATTTCAACCATGGAGTACATTGCACTTCAACTACCCCAAGTTTTATAATAATGATTAAATTAAATCATCATTAATGAAAATGGACTACGTGAGCTGCCATATTAAAAGACAATCACCCCAAAATCCTAGCCAATTAAATGTCTTATTGACCTCTCAACTTGATAGAATTCTCAAAAAGTCTGCTGGAAAAATAACACAACGCATACGAAACTGCCGAATAAAAAAAAAAAAAGTAAACTAGAAACTTTTTTCGAGCCGACTCATACACTTGAAGCAGCCATAATGCGTGTGTAGTTTTTTGTGTGACGTGAGTAAATAAAATAAAATAAACTGACGATAAGTTAACTCTGCTTTAACAGAAAAACCAAATCGAAACAAGAAAGCATCGCCTCACTTCCTTCCTGCCTCCCCGTCATTCAATCACGTCGTCGTTGTAGCATATGGCACCAAGTATCAAGGCAACCAACTATTAGCAAGAATTTTTTGACATGTAGCATAATTTTTTATACTTCATTAAATCCAACATTTTTCATTGTAGAAAGTTTTTATTCTAATCCTCTTCCGTCGTTCTCTTATCCTTCCTTCCTTCCTCTCGACAACACATTTCAGAAAACAACATGCACAAATAGAGAAACATGATACTAATAATTGATACGATTGAAACTTTGTTTTGTAAAATGACCGGCAACCAGAAGAACAAAACGCTACAACTTTTCATGTTTGTTTCTGCTAAATGGGCTATGATCCTGACAATTATTTCTATTTCATCAGTTAACAATTGATTGTTTAAATAGCGCTTCTAATATCCGCTTCTCTAACAATTACGATAGTTCGTCTAAATAAAAAGTTTCTATTTTTCCCCTTCTAAAAAACTAATGAACTAAAACTATTGCCTTTACAAAGCATCAAAGCCGATGCCTATGGGCAAAGGTAAGTTTTTTAAATTGTTATGCAACACATTAAAGCGTAACACCACAGCACTCTTAACTTCCCTACCCCCAAAAACAAAAGATGCAAAAACGTTTTGCACAAATTATTAGTTTTTTTATCTCGTAAATATTTCAATCAGAAAAAAATCATATCCTCATCCTCCCAACAAAAAACAACCAGGATAAAAAAGAGAAGCAGGTCAACTTTCTCACTTTTTTTTAGTTAGGTATTCATCAAATGCCATATTTTTTTATCCTCGTCCTCAGGAATCATAATCATGATTACTTAACATTACTATTATTATGCATTTGAAATATATGAGACAAAGCTGAAGCTGTGTAGCCTTTCATCGATGAAAAAATTCTCTATAGAATGACATCCCATTCATGTACACGTTGTCGTAGGTACCTCAATTCAATTCACCTCTTACTTCTCCTCATTGTCATCTCATGGGAATTCCCTGTTTTCCGCAGAGACAAGGAGGCCCTTCGCTTTTTAATATATTTGTCAATGCAGTACTAACATTGGAGCAGTATCCCAACCATGTAAAAAGATTATATGAGGGACCTCCCCTCCCCATTTTTTGCAACTTTGTTGCTCATATCGTCATGGTGACGGTTTTCTGTGGTGGTTAATGGTGGCGGAAAGACTTTGACACAAATAAAAAAAAATCTGTTTCTCTTCATCTGCTGCTGCTGCTTTTAGTCTTGCTGCAGGGCATGTAGTGTGTAACACAGTCAAAAAGACGAAACCACCAATACCATAGCAACCACGAAGACTACCAATGTGACGACTCAGTACACGAGAGAGATATTCTCTGTGAAAATGATTATCTTGTTGTGAGAGAATTAACAAGTGCACAATGTGCATTTCGTAGAGCAAAAACAGTCATGATGAAATTCCCATTTGCCATAGTAATCATCGTCATGATAATGATGCCATTTTCAGAGAGACAGATTTTCATAAGGGGCAATTGTCTGAGAGGCTGTATTGCTGTATATATATTACATGCACACAATCTTTATGATGGATATGCGTGCATCATGTACTGTCTATATTTCTGCTGCATACAACATCAACAATAATATGTCATCATTGTTGTCATGGTGATAATGATGATGAGAGTGAGAAAGTGAAACACACAACATCACAACACTACCTACATACAAGCAAACCAAGAACACACCACACGTCGTATTCTAAAATTTATTTGGTTCAAGAATAGACGACAAAATAAGATTTTTTCGCCTTCAAACAAGCATGTGTACATTTTAAATAAAAAAATATTTTTTGTGCGAGATAGAATGGCAGATAGATAGTTTATTATTATTATTATGTGAGCTGCATCATTCGTTGCAGTAGAAACTATGATGATGAAACTCTTCTTATCCTCTCCATCTTTCAAAAAGCTTACTGCACAGGGGAGATATATAATGTGCGCGAGTTGTTGTTGTTTGGTTTGGTTGTCAAGCAACTTGTGAAAGTTTCTCTTCTTAAAAGGCGAATAAACTATAATAAAAATGTAATGGTATAGTGGTTGGTGGCTGAAATGGAGAGAAACGTGCATGCATGCATCTTATATTGCAGTGCAATATGTGCAGCAGCAACAATAATAACAACAATGGAAACTAAAGAAAAAGTCCCAAACAATTGAAAAACCGTTCACAGCAAAACTGCAGTGTAGAATACCAGCATCGAAAATAACTTGAAATGGTGCATTGCTGCAGTGCAGTGATAATATTAAATTGGAAGGATTTATGATGGATGATGGCAGGAGCAACACTGTGTAAATGGCAGTTAGTTCGATATTATTTTTCTATACCTGGCTGTTCTTCACAAAGGTTTCAATTCTATCGTACGAAGAAAGATACTTAACAAAAATATGCATGCAGGTGTGTGCACACTGTTTAAATAATATAGTAATACTAATAATATAATAATAATACTTTTAGTACTCGTATATATATAGGTACTTATAGTTACGATTATTAAAACTGTTTTTTTCTTTCTATTAAATAACTTCTTGTTATGGTAATCATGATTTTATCATAGGCAACATCTTAAATCATCTAATATGCATTTTAAAATTCATTACACATTAATACTATTAGAATAGAAATAGGGCCCTTATATTTTAAATGTAGTTTACAAAATATGTTTCAAAATGAATCTCGTTTTATCTTTGTTGCTGTGAATACAAAGTATTGAAAGTTTTTTTTTTCATTATGAATTTTGAAAGTATTTCGTCAGCAGTTACTACACAAACAGTATATTTTTAAAAGAAACTGCTCAAACTGTATTTAACGTTGTACAGTTAGTTTTAGACTGGATTATTAGTCGTTGGTCAGCAATGATTTTTTTCATTGGTTTGAGGTACTCATCACTACGCGAAACGTTTGCATACCAAAATGCCTTGAAAATACCTTCAGGTACTTATTTAGTATAAAAAATCTCAACGAAAACACAAGTAGGTATGGCTATTTTTAATGGTAAAAAGTCCTTTCTATTTCATCTTCCCCATGAACACTGTGACTAATAGCGTTAAAAATAGTGAAACGATAAAAGTCATTTTTACATTTCAATTTTGAATGTTTAAAATTGTTATGGCAAGTTACGTACACTTTTTACAATGCCTAATATTTATACTGCGATGACAGTTCAAAAATATATACTAAAAATTTTAATGGTTTCGTTTACTACTCGTATTAGTCACTGCAACTGCTGCTTTATAGGCTATCATCACTTTCGGCTTATCAGAATAAATCAACATCTAGAAACGTTTCGTTGATTATTAGTGAACAGAACAGTCCATCTTTATTTTTACAAATAGTCAGTGTCATTGTCACTTGTGTTTACTCTGGAGACTATGCTTTTATATCTCACAAATATACTGTAAGCAAGCTTTAAAGACGAAGACATTACCAGTCCTCTAGTGTAATTGTATCCTCAGCAAAATGAATACTTAACTACCTAATAGAGTGAATGACACGGATATTTTCTTCTTGCAAGTTTCTTGGATAATTTCAAGCTGGAAAATCCCTAAAGATAATCTTGTTTGTTGGTACACAGTAACTGGCTGCTTTTGCTGCTAATGAATCATTGCTATACCTAAATACGGGAGTTTCATGGAGATGACTATTCGTTTATTCGTTCTCCTTTTCACTTTAATATCCACTCACACAAAAGTTTATACCATACCACCATAAAGATGATTGTTCACTGCTTATCAGAGTTATCAAGTTACCATTTATGAGAGAAATGCAGAGAGAGCTACATACCTACTACCATTCCATACTACAGAACACACATAATATTGTGTGGATATTAATTAGTAATTAGGCATTTATTTTTCTGAATTATTTAGGTCGGTAACCTAAAATTATGAAATAAAATATGATTCATTGAGTACTTACCTATTATTTAAGTAAATTCCTCTCCGATTTTAGGTATATTTTGGAGTATTTTTGAAACACTTAATTTCTCTCATTTAGTAACGTACACACAATCATATCCAGTATTTTAAACAATCACAGAGACAAAAAACTTGGAAGTAACTGGATATTATTTTCTTCACATGTAGAATTGAACTGTAAAATATTTTGATTTGATGTTGGCAAGAATTTTATGATGAAACAGAAGGAGGACACAAGAAAAATCCAAACTGATAGATAGACAGAAGAAGAAGATGTTACTGGGAAAGATCAGTTATTTCTTTTTTATTGAAAAATTTCTCAGTAGAGATCCAATTTCCAGGAAGTACTTTTTCTCTGGAATAAATTTGCCTTTTAAAGAGAGAGAGAGCTTGTATTTTCTTCAGAAAAGTATGAATGTTTTCTTCATAACCATTTTAATTCGTTGCACTTTCTTTCAATTGCTTAGTAATAGTTCCAAGAGACCCGGTAATCGCCGCAGTTCACAGGAACACCGAACGTTTCTTCGAAGACTGTCAGATTTGAGGAAAGTAATGAAAGTCTTTGTTCTCATCAGCAAGAACAAGCGACACATAAAAACATTCCTTCTCAACGGTTTAGAGAAACGAACAATTCAACATTATGTATATCCCAGCTTTTGTCTGCGTTTCATGAGAGTTCCAGAGTCACAGTTTGCGTAATTCGTTTCACATATAATAACGATAACACAACTAATGATGGTGATGATGATGCTTTTATAAAAGTCAAATTTTCCTCTGAAACTTTTTGTCTCTCTGCTTTTGTCTCTCTGGAGCAAACACTTGCACTAATTTATTCTCAAAATTTCTGTCCCACAAATTCCTTTCTTGATAAGTAGAAGACGAACGAGAAGAGTGACACTATTTTATCTTCTTTCTGCTCTCGTTTCCCCCTCCGTGGTCTACAATTGACTGACTTTGGTAACCACAGACAGCACAGAGCCGCAGCAAAACAGGAGAGCTGAAAGTTTGCAAATAAAAAAGATATATAGCAACCGAGCAGCAAACAAAATTGCAACAATAGAAACTATGTAAATTCTCAGTAGTAATGATGATAACCAACAATGCGCAGGTATGATGTGTAATGTAGACGCACGCGAAATAAAATGAGTAGTGAACAATATGCATTGATAAATGGTAATGATGCTGCTGTCGTTTACTCTGTGTATTATGGCTTGACTGATTACTTATTATTTCTGTGTTGAGTCTATATACGCTTGTCTATCTCTCTATGAAGAGTTGATTGTTGGCTTGCCTATAATGTTAAGTCTCTGCATATACGACCCCATATTATATTTTTATGTATTGTTGGGTTTATCATGGCTTGGGCTTTTTCGTGCGAGTTTGTTTGTTCGCTTGCATATCGCATCTCCCTATCTTTCTAATAAGCTGTGCAAGAGATACGCACACAGAACGAGGCTCTGTCTATATGCCAGTCACTCTTTGAAAGAGAGAGAGATTTTAATATGAAATATGAAAAAAGAGAGCAGAAAAATGGTTTTTCCTCTTAACAACCTTCTTATTTCCACTAGCTTTTCGACAATATCTTCGAAAGCAAGATCAACCAAGTTAACAGCTTTATTGTTGTTGATGGTGGTGGGCTATTGGTCTTTTCTATGTATAGGTATTCATAAAATAATATATTTTACTTTTGAAAAGCTACCAACCAATTGTTATACGTTGCTACTGTGAGAAGTTGATATTGTGTATAAAATGGTAAAATGGTATCTTCGCCGAGTGCAGCTTACACAGACACAAAAAGGAAGTCTCTCCAAAAACTATTTCTTCTTTTGAGGACCAGCAAAATAATAATAATAATAATAACGCACACACATTTACACACACTCACTCACTTGCAGTCTGATAGAGAGACGCACACACTCACATGCATAAAAAATATTACAAACTCCAAGTTTTCCTCAGAAGACTTTTTTTTCTCCCTTCAATTCTTTTGGTTTTTCTTCAAGAAAAACTTCTTATTATTTTTTCTATTCTGATAATTTTTTTTCAAGTGAGAATGTGCTTTTCTGCTGAGAAGAATGGCATGTGTATCTCTCTGGCGTTGGCAGAGAACACGGGTAAAAGGTAGACTCGGCTCACTTGTCTATATAGTTGAAACAGAAGGGAATCACCATAAACAATGATGATCATGATGATTTCATATAAGAAAAGAGGTTCTTTGCTTCTCATAGTACAAGTTTAGTACTAACTAGCATTCTACATAGTGTTTGGTGATGGTGTTGCATGGCTGGTGGTATAGTGGTGGGGCTCTCAAACTCAATCTAAAAAACAAGCTAAAAAACACATGAAGTAAACTTCAGTCTCTCAACACACAGGTTTATACTATAGGGCTAATGATAGTTTCCTATGTTGTGTGTGTGTGATGGCTTGGTTTCGTTTGGTTTGGTGGTGGCATAGCAAAATGGCTTTGTCTATGTGTAAAGTAAAGCTTCATCTTTTCTAGTGAAAAAAGGAGTCGACTAAAAAACTTGTACATTTGGCATGAGAGGAGAGCCAGAAGCCAGAGTGCATATAATGCAGCAGGAGCATTTGTTGTTGGATACATGCATTGGATAATATGAGTTTTAGAGGAAACTTTAGATATAAAAGGATTGTAAAGATAGGTATAAGAATATAGTGAAGTGAAATTGGTATAGGGAAAAACGCGTTGCTTGTTGTTGTCATAATTATTATGAGAATGATGCAAACGCAAAGGCTTCATATATGGACATACTTTATGCATATATGGTGCATGGCATAATAGTAAACGTATCTATCGTGTAATTTTCGTGTGAGGTTTTGTTCGAAAAGGAATCGAGAGAGAAGTCTAGGCAGAGAGGAGGAAGCAGGAGAAGAAGAAGAAGGGTGAGAGCTCTGTGTATTGTTGTTTGGGAGAACATCTCGCAATACACATACCTATCTATCTGTATTACGTACTAATAGTCTAGGAGAGAGAGAGGAGGTTGATCATGACATGAGGATGGTGATGAGGATGACGGCTTTTCTTGTACAACAACTGCTTATATGGTTGGTTTCGTTGGTGGAATCGAGGATTCTATATATGTGTGCTGTGTGCACTCTCTGAACAAGCATTGCATTTTGGATGACTGCTCGAGAAGACTTTATCGAGCGTTCTCTGAACAGCAGAAGCGTACTTTGCTTCTGAACAAAAAAAAAAACTATTCTGAACAGAAGATACGCATAATATGTAGGTATACCTCAAACATGCAGAGAGTGATCAGATAAAAGAATTTTTGTTGCCATGAGTAAGATCACGATGGGAGACGCTATAAGCGAGATGAAAAAGAGGGCCACTGCACCGTGTACACACATTTTCTCTCTGGTATGCATACACGCACAAAAAATGCTTTGTGTTTCTCCTCAACTTTATAATAAAATTTGAAAGACCTCAGATATATGTGTTTTGAAACATTTATTAACTAAGGACTAAAAAGACACACATGCTCGCTTTGCTCTGACAACAAAGACGAAGCATGCAAAGTTTGTGGTGCAGAGAGCAGTGGAGAAGACGAACAGAAGTAAATAGAAACTCGGCTTTATTTTGAAACGGTGCCTGGACAAGCGGAGAACCAACCAACAAACAATTTCATAGCTTGCCATTCCAACAAAACTGGATGGCAGAGAGAAGGAAAGGGGAGAAGGGAAAAAGGGGCTTCTTTCATTTCTCTTTGCATCCAAAAAATCTATATTATCAACCCATCTAACCTATACGAAGCATTTTCAGACAGACGAAAAAAGGAAATGTGAACGTGGACGACGACGGCGACGATGTCGACTGCAACGTGAAAAAAGTGCAGGAGCAATATAATGGAAAAGCACCATATCAACGGGAAGAACAAGCTCACCAGTTTCTCTGGAAAGCCGTGTAAAACTAAAGCCTTTTTTTCGACATCATCACCAGAGCCGGAATAAACGGTGGTGGTGTGACTATATGGTTTGCTAATGCATTGGATGGTGAATTGGAAATAAACCAGGTCTTCTGCAACGACTGCCGTGTGTGTGTGTGTCCAAGTCTATGTAGCTCTTCTGAAACACACACACACACAAGTAGGAAAATAAAAGGCCCTAAAAGCTCGGGAGAGCTTTATTTTACACAAAGGGAGAACTACACCCAACCTTTCAGAAGTAGAGAAGTAAGAGGTGGGGGAAGAGAGGGGAAATAGAAATACAAATGGAGGAACAGGGTTGCACGAAAGTTTTATTTTACGCTTTCGAGATATCCATGTCCCATGAACAGAATATTGGCTGGGTTTTTTGTGCCCCTGCCCTGGTAAGAAGGAATGTTAGAAGCGACTTGAGTTCGAGAGTTTGGAGAACGACAAGAGAGCTTTTTTATATGCTATATCTTCTTTGTGTAAAGTTTCCCTTAAAACTTTTTTTGCTTTGCTACATAAAAAATTTTCAAAGAGAAAGATTTCCTCCTGTCTGCGTCCTCGAATGAAAATGAAAAGAATGGAGAAACGAGGAAAGCACTGGCATCACCATCAGGAATTATGGCCAAAAAATGCTACGTTGCCATTGCCATCATCACGCTCTCCTCTTCGCCGACGTCGTCTTCGTTTCTAGATGGTCTTCGATGGCACTACTGCTGCAAAAAAAACAGGGTAAAAACCTCATGGCAAGGCATGTGATCACGCTGACGACGACGACGGCGATGATGATCATGATGCCGTTTTGTTTTGTTAGAGTTGAAGTAAATCCTCGTCGTATAATACATGAAAGCATTGAGAGTGGAAAGGAAACAATGCGATGATGCCAAAAGTAAAGAAAAAAAACTGAGAGAAGAAGGAACGCCAAACCATGCCACACACACTCAAGCACATGTACATATTTTTTCCTACATCCCCTCAAATCATTATTCTCCAAAACTCCCCTTTTTCTACTGCTTCTAGCATGGCTTAGGTTTCTGCATATTTTTCAACACAAAGTAGAGGAAAAATCATGTGGATTTTTTTCCTCGCTGTGAGCTGATAGGAGACAAGGTGCTTTTTTCATGTTGATGCATGTACATTTTACTTTTATCCTAAATGATTGATAATAATGTAGTTTACCCCTTTCTTAATACTTTTCCCCCTCCCCCATGGACAAAATATGTTCCTCTGAATAGACAGTTGATAGCTTCCTCTGGTTAAAAAAACCGACCGAATAAAAAAGGAAACTTTTTAAAAAGCAAGCACTCACGCAGTTTCTTCGAACATTGTAGTGAGAAGGGGTTTGCAATGTTACAATACTGTAAAAAAACAAGCACCAGCAAGTTTTTCCATGTAAAATGATAACATTGGCTGTTTTTCTCCTCTGAATATTTCATGGAAAAAGGACTAATAATATGCGAGTATAAAAACAGGTATTCATCATCATAATCATCGTCATGAATTATTAGTCAGTTTTTTACTTGGAACAACGTGTGCATTTCATATTGCAACGTGCATACCCCTGTCATGTAATCACGTTGATAAGCATTTACCTATCGTTTGATAAAAGAATTCTTGATATACCGCAATTACTTTTCTAGTATGTAATATTTTGCATGAAAAGAGGAAAGATAATATGCCATTTCTAATGAGCTACTCCTTTTCCCGAAAATAATCCTCCATAGTCTTCTAGTCTGTATATGATGATATGCTACGATAAGGTTTCTCGTGTTTCTACAAGTGCGTATTTTTATTGTGCTGACATGATATTCACAACTTGTTACGATTTTCCGCATTCCGTATTTGACATTTAGCTACATACATGAGTCACAGGCGAACATAAGCAAAATCTTTCCTTATAATTTCATGGAATAGATAGGCAGCTACATCTTTTCATTTTTGCCATATGGCTTCCTCCTATAATATTTGGTATCCTCCAGCAGCTGCACAGTAGCCAGAAAAAGCTGTGACGCTCATTTTTGCTTTCACGTACTCCCAATTTTCCTCCTTGTCCAGTTCTACCGAATCTGATGATACCAGAATGCACTGAGCCAAGGGCCAAAAAATTTTCAAGAAAACTAGGAAAAAAATGCTTCCAGGTAAAATGCCATATAATAATGTGTCAATGCGGAAATCGCCTAGTTTACTTTAATTAGTTTTTAAAAAAATGGTTACATAAATCAAAACAGTGATAAAATATTTATGCTGTTTTTGATACCGTCGACAAACCAGTTATATTTTTGCATTTTTTACTTCCTGGAAGCTACATTTCATTGCATAACAAAACTAATGTTTCTTTTCACTAATTCCGGTGAAGTTGTATCGCCGTTGTGTGCTGTACATGTCGCAATTTTTCTCCGAATCTTTCTATAGTCTATATGATGCAAGCAAGATAATGAATTAGTGTGTCGTAAGCTTCTGTTACCACTATTGTGTAGCTTTTTATGTATGCAAATGCGCGCATCGAAATTATTACTGAGAAAATATTTGGACGGCATAGTCTGGAGCCTCTTGTCAGAGAGATATATTCAAAAGAAAGAAAAGAGTTAGGCAAGCAATAAAGCCAGTTTTAGAACAAGTCTTTAGAAAACAGCCGGTTTTTCGGTTTTAGAAGAAAAAAAGACGAGCGAGCGAAAGAAGCACGTTTTGCATCGCTATACTTTTTCTTATCCATATTGGAAAGGCGGGGAAGAGATGCCCGTATTCGGGGTTTCTCAGAATCTCCATCTAACCCTTTCTATCCTCCTCTTTTCCCTGCTTTCTATGAAATGATGATGATGATAATGAAAAGAACTGCGAGCTAGCTCCAAAGAAAGAAGATTCATAGGCAAAAATATTTAAGCGTTTTTAGAAAATGCAAAGCGAGCAGAAGAACATGGACCGATAAAGCCTCCATAATAAAAACTAATGACATTGCCTTACGGCGACACGCAGAGGAGTATACCAGCCAAGACTCTTCTACATCAACTTTATTTCGCGAGAATCTCACTGGAATGAATCGAAAAGGTGTGTTTTTAAAAGGAGAAGAACCATAAGATTCGTTTAAAATGGTAAATAGTAATGAACATGGTCGCCGTCTTGCTCATCTTCTCTGTCTCAATATCTACTCATCTTTTTTGCTTTGTCTGAAGAGGCTACCAGTTTTCCTCTAAAAAACCAGTACAGCATTTTATACTACTTGTCTGTTTCTCTCTAGACAACCAAGCCAAAAAGAGAATCTGCTGCAATCTTTTACACATGTAATAATAGTATGGTTTTTCGATATGAAATGAAATGAAAAAGGGACGCAAATCTTCTTTTTCGAAGAAGTAAGTAGAAAAACTTGCTTCGACTTTTGCGCTTTCTTTGTTCTCTCTCGTTTTTGTAGTTCTCGTGCTCATTTTTCTCTATCGTTCAAGCATTTTGTTGCATCTCTTCATGTGCGTCTCTCTTGTTTCTTCTGCAATCATACACATAATCTCTCCCTCCTTTCCACCACTTTACAGCCAACTTTCGAATAATTTCATCATCATTATCGCCAGAAGAAAAACCAAACATACCAAACTGGCTTTGTATTTCCCAAAGTAAAGCAGTCAAGTTGCATGTTCACTTCTGCTGTTGCTGCTGCTCTTCATCTACAGCAATTAGTAGACATACCTATCATGGTTTGGTTTCTTTTCAGGTCCGGTCCTCAATATTATTATCCAAGAACAGTGCCTTTCCTTCCTGCTATCACCAATAGCAGCCTGAATTACTAAAATATGGACCTTTGCGTACATCAAAGATCATTACAGTAAAAAAGACAGGAAAAAATCTAAGACGAATGAAAAAAGGTCGGCAATAATGGTAAAGAATTTCTTTACAAAAATACATCATAAAAAAGCTCAAATAGCTGCAATCTAAAGAAATCGTTTTTCGTGGAGGAGATGATTATATTGCATTGATTTAATAATATTTTACGACTCCTGTGACATCTTCAAGACAACTTCTAGAAGAAGTAGGGACAATGTACCGTTTTTTGTCGGTTGTCGCAGAAAATGAAAAATCTAAACGTTCACAAAATCTACACACTGCAGCACAGGAAGTCTAGAGTAAAAGAAAACTCATTGAGAAAAAACCAAAATTCTTAAGCCAATAGAACATATTATTAGGTATATATTTTCTACAGGCCTTCAACTTGCAATCATCCTGTTTAAACTTTGACATTACAAATATTTCTCTGAGGGTCTCGCAGAGCCTTTTGTGTGGAATGATGGGACTGTGAAGAAGAATGCGAGAATGGTCGTTTTTCCTTCTTATTCTTCTCTCTCCTCCTTTTGTAGAAAGATTTGAAAGAAGTCGAAGTGTTCTTCTTCTTCACCAAATCACGAATAGAGGAAACCAAACTCTTGAAAATCCTTGAACTGTCAACCTCTCTTCTTCTCTGAGCTCTTTGCTCTGTATAATATCCAAAATAGAATAAGAAAATAAGAAGAAGAAGAGAATGAGTCCATCATTCAGTGCAGTTCAAGCTGGAGATACAAGTACAAGACGTTTTAAGAGAACAGAGCAGTGCATTTCATTTGTGCTGAAAATGCAGGTTACTTGCTACCTTCTATTATGTACACGAAATAATATTGTATTATGATTATCATATTTTTTTCAACGATTATCCTCTCCAATAAGCAAACGAGCCGAAATGGGTTGTGAGCCCAAAACGGGGAAAAGGGGAGACCGGAGGAAAAAATTCTCTCTTTTGGCCATATGGAAGCAAGGTGGTAGCAAAAGTTTCAAAAACATATAGGTATGCACAACCTATTTTAAGGGACAAATGGAAGCGGTCAAAATGGATGTCAGTAAAGTTATAAGCATCATACATCGTAACATATCTTGTGGATAACCCCTTCGAAAGAAATAAGGTTCTTCAAGAAAGGAGCTTGTCTTTCATGTATCCATCCATCCACACCAATCAAAAACAGACGCGATGCATAATGTAAAAGAGAATGAAGATTCCTTTTCCTCTGCTTGTCCAGCTGTAAGTATTGAGAATCTGAAGAGGACCAAGAAATTGTGTGGTAGCAGATCAGGAGTTTCTTTAGAGCAATGGCTTCTGTACACCTTTGTTCCGTACTATTCACAGGCCAAGGAAAAGAAAACCCTTGAGGCATAATAAATACCCTTGCTCAATGAGCACTGAATCGTGACAGAACACCAGAGAATATTACATATAGCTTGAGTGTAGAATCTATGCTTCAGCTTAGACTCCGTTTTAAAAACGATCATCATGGTAGACTTACTCAAAAGTCCTTCTTAGATAATCATCCCTTTTACAACAACAACAGGAGTAGCAAACACAAAACAACACAAACTAACCTCAACATTTTATATGAGCCCAAATATTAAGCGAAACATGTGCCCTTAAGGAATCTGCATTTGACATGAACTCTTCACACACAAGTAAAGAACATACTTCATACAACGTGGCATTAATTTTTCAATGTGTGCTTTTTACCTAGAAAACAAGCAGGATGATTGTAAAATTTTCTATGCACATAGTTTCCTTTTGTCTAGCCGCTTGATATTATCATTTATTACCTAATGACGACAGCATGACAGTTAACACACGGGACAGGTAAAGGTCACCTTTGCGCATATATATTTTTAAAATATCAAGCATCCAAGGACATACTCTTTTTTAACCAATCTCCAAATTTTTGACTGTCTGGGTCATTACAAGTGGAAGAAACGTGAAAGGTGAAATATTTTTGTTTCACGTGTGATGTACACATCCCTCCAAAAAATATTATGATGATGAGTAAAGAGATAATTATTCGTTCATATATGCTTTCCACCCTGAGCGAAAATACAAGAATATTTGTCAAGCGGAAAATATTACTACGGATCGTTGCTGTGTGTTTTTTTCTATAATGCTTGGCAAATTACCAGAAATACTAGTTCAAAGGGTTTTTCTCAGTGCATAACATGAAATATGGCATTAATATAGATTATTTATGTAAGGCTCTATAGATACGCTGCTGCTTACCGTCACCGTGATTTTCACGGAAGACCTGTCAATAATCAGCGGAAATAGATGGAGATTATTGGTGCACACATGTGCATGAGATTTTCTGTCTATATAGACTTCAGATGATGATATGTGGTGTGGAATGTGCGAAAAAATGTCCGTGAGGAAAATACATTTTTTTATTTCACTCAGACAGCCCAAGGTGAATAGACAGACAGACTAGGAAGATGTGTTGTGATGGATTTTTTGGAGATTGAATATCTCTTACGTGGGTTATTGGATTGGGATTTTGGGAATTATTGACTAGACATATTGGTAAATAATCAGTAGGCATTGTTTGAAAAACTCCATGTGACATAAGAAATCTAAAAAAACAAATAGAGATAATACCTATTCCATTTTATTGATCGCTAATCTTTCCTTATTTCAATTATCCGACTGAAAAGATACAGTCCTAGTGCAAAAAGGAATTCCAGAAGTAGTGCCACAAAATCATCTTAACCGCAAGACCAAAATTTTTGCAATTTTGCTCTTAAAGTTTTGAAAAGAAATATCAAGTCAATTGCTGTCTTCGTCCTCCTCTCCGTCTCATTTGTTTCGAGAGTAGATACCTATGTTGCTTGTCATACTCATGATTCATATATATGCTTCATCATACAGCAGAAAAATGAGCTGTTAACTGGCTTGGCGAATTGCAAACTTTGTTCCTTTTCTTCATAGCCACAGCGTAAAAAAATTGTTACACAAGTTGTGAGTGAGTAGTCGAGAGCAGCGAGGTAGAGATGCATAATAATGTGAGAGTTTATATTTAGATCAAGGTAATGCGGCCTTCAGTTGACGACTTCACTCTAGAGAGGGGATTCGTAATTAGCCAAAAAATATATATGAAAAGTGCATACCACGCAACATATGCCAACCTCATCATCAACATCAATAATAATAATATGCTTACTGAAACAATGAGTAGTAAACAATTATAATTTATCATGAATTATGTTTTTTTTCTCTCTTCTCACTCAACACTCGACAATGCATCTGGTTGTAAAAGGTGTGACATATAAATTGTATGACTGATTTTTCTCTCAAGAATCACGTTCCGAGTCGTCAATATGAGTTTGAAATTTTTAATTTTTGAAATAGGTTTAAAGCGTCCATCATTTACTCAAATATGAGTGTAAATCGCATCGTTATTCCCAATATCAACAAACGTCACTTATAAAAATATGCAAGCAAACATTTCCATAAAAGGAGTTGCGCTAAAACTGAAGTAGATACAGATTTGTTTTCTTTTTGAAATTTTGCATCTGTTCCGAAAAAGAATTTTCACCGGCACATATTTTTTTATCTTGACGATCATCTCCTTCCTCTTTTCCTTTTATTTTAATTTCCGCAATAATAATAATTACACTAATAGTACTTGCTATAATGGTGTTTTGGAGTGGAAGTGCGGTGCAGTATGGTGAAGAAAATAGCCCTGACCTGATATACTACTTTTTATTCTCTTTCTTCTGCATCTGCCGAAATGCAGACCAAAAACACTTCATCTCTTAGAGGACTGTCCCATCACTTCATCTTCTTCCTTCCTCCTTCCTATTTCCATTTCAGCTTCTGTCTTTAACTTTTTGGCTGTGTGTGACGTGCAACGAAGAAGATGAGTTGAGGTTGAAAAGAAATCAAAATGTGTGCTTCTATCCACTTTACAATTTCATCAAGTCTTTTATTTACCTTACCTCGTTCTCTTTTGGAAAAAACGGCAATAAAACTATTACGCCAATTGCCAATAATGAGACGGAAAGCTCAGTAGTCACTTTTACTATTTACTTATAGTATTTGGGTTACCCTCATAAAAATAAAGTCTATTGTCAAACGCCATTAGAGAAGATGTTGGTAAATACAGAGTTGTACAAAAATTACGCAAGTGTGCACCCAGACCCGTTTTTTAAATCAGCCTGTCCCTTCTCTATTTTTTCTTCCTCCTTTCTCGGAAATCAGGAAAGGCTATGGTGATGATGCAACTGTCATAGTGTTCACAGGTTCAAGTGTTTCCCACTTCTCACCACACACACAAGCAGGCTCAGATGGAAACTTATGAAGTGTAAAAGAGACATTTGTCCTCGACAAAAAAAAACTACATACATCTTCTACGAAAAAGAGGAATCTTTTTGAAAAGTCAAAGAAAGTAGCCAGAGTTTCTATTAATATAGATCTTTAGCCTTTGGCTCTTTTATATAGAATATGAACCGCAGTGTATGTGGTATCATCCTAAATACCATCATCACCTCCAAAAAAATAATATCATTGGCCTTCTCCTCTTATTATCTGTATACCTACCACCACCTCGTAATCTCACAGAGGCCATGATAATGATGAGGTGCTATGTGAGGATGACAGAAACAAGCATTTTCCTCAGACAGTTTACAGATGGAAAATTGGAAATAAATTTTCATCGGGATGAGGAAGCTCATCTCTTCCTCTTTTTTCATAAATGTCATCTCTCTCTCCTTCGTTTACTTAAAGCTTATAATAAAGTTTCGTATGCATTTCGTAACGCTACAGTGCCAATTTACCAAAGTCTACTTTAATCTTCTTTCTAGCTTGGCACTAGTCTCTACTTTGCCACATTCCACAGAGATCTCCTCTCGTAGAGAAGAGGTTTTTCTCTAACGCCTTTTTCTCTTCAAGCGGTTTTCCTTCAAACACATTAGAAAAAATGTAAATTACACACACATTACATACGCAAAAACGCACATCATCTCAGAGCGTCGGAATCCTTGCAAAAAAACACGAAGCTTGATGATGCTTTCACATGAGATCTATTAGGTAGATATATTTTCACCCTGTTCACGTATCCTTTATAATGCACACCTCAACTAGAAGGAATTCTACTACAACCAATTTAGAAAATAAAGTAATTATAAAGAAGCTTATTCTTATGGCAGTTGGAGAGTTGTTAAATGTCACTTTTGACTGTCTTTCTTGTCAAGGTAATAAATATGTAATTTGGTTGTAGTCTAGTTGCATCTTTCGTTGTGCAACATGACATGCATGGTGGGTCATCATGAGGGTCCTTGAAAATCTATTAAAACATCGTAATTTCCGGAGCTGACTTGGGTCTACTTTATATGCAATTATGTTTCAGGAGTGCTGGCAAAAGCTGGTCATTAATTAGTTGGTCTTTTGTGCTTTATGAAAGCCTGCATAAAGTATTAATTAGGTAAGCTTACCAATTAAAACTCAATCCAAACGGAGATACAGGAAATATTGAAATGTGTGAGCTTTCGGGTGTAATTTTTCTTTAGGTTTATTATGATCTACTAATTTTACACACATAATATGCTCTAGTTAATGCATAGAGTTGGCTAATTATACTTTATTAGGGTATTTTGTCTAGGTTTCATAATGATCATACAGTCAATCATCACCAGTAATCGTCAGTACTATTCATTTCGTAGTACTTAATATACCGATTTTCGTTTATAATATAGTTTTCTCGGTAAAAAGAGAAACATTGCCATATAAAACCGCCACATGCATACACCGACCAACGTCATGAAGCTTACACGTTTTCTCCTCCCATTTTACAAAACGACACATTCCAAGAAAATCTTTCAGCTCCTCATAAAGTCCCTCAACAAAAGAGGCTGCAGTATGAAACAAAGAGATACTCTGTGTAACCCGACATTTGGAAAGAAGGTGGAGCACATGATCAGCATTATACAACGAAAGCCTACTACCTCACCAAATAAGGTAAGCTTGTATCTTCCATTTCTCTCTTGAGAATGTCAATGAAATGTTTAATTTTTTTTAAACATTTCATTATTACACCACCTACTGCTGAATAACTGAAGTCATCGCCACCTCAAATACACTACCTTGCCATTGTCATGGCTTCCTTAATAACATTTTTTTTACTAATAATTGAAGGAAATCATTAACAAGAAATTTTTATCAAATGCAAACGGGAAAAACCTTATTATGGATTCAATGCCAAACTGCCAAAATATGAATCTGAAAACTAACATTGGTCATGATAAAAACTGACACATTTCCACCCTGACCGTCAACCATAACCCAGTTTATTATTCGTCTTCTGTGAGTGTTCAATCTTCAATCATTCGGTAAAATGAATATGTGTGGAATGGTAGAAAAACGTTTGAGAGTTTATAGTTGAGAATTATTATGACTTTAGTTCATGACATCCAATTTGCATGGTCACTTTTTACATATTCAGGATAAAAATTTTAATAAGAAAACTTCGGAACAACTTGTCAGAAAATCGGAGTCATGGACTCAATACCAGGTTTCCCATTGCGACTGAAAAGCTCTATAATTCCTGGTTATGAAGACATAGTTTACTTCTTGAACGTAGTTTTATGGAACGCTGAAACCCCGAAGTAAAGTTTATAATTTTGTTTAAAAAAGATGTCGTGGAAATGAACGCATAAATAAATTATCTCCCTGTATAAATAGCTGTAGAATTTCACATTAGAGGACATTTTGGTCGATAGCCAAACTCGCCAAAATTATCCCACTGTTTTTTAAACGAACCAGCTCTAAAGCAACGAACTTGACATTTTCTTTGAAGACGAGGAAGAAGAGGATTGCAAAGTAAAAATATAATGGTTCTAGTAAGAGGTACATTATTACGTATCGTTTGTTTAAAAACAACATTTTACACAAAGTAAACCAGGAACAGAAACTTGAGATGAAAAAATATATAGTTTCCTTATCCTCAACCTTCTCCTCAATTTTCAAGTGTGCTCAATAATGTAGTTGTCTTGATGTGAGAAAATAGAAATAAATCAGTGTGCACTTTATTCGAAATATCCCGTATTATACATAGGTATGTAGGTATATGTATATTTTAGATAGATGATTAACTTTTCCATTCTAAGAAATGATTAAACTTTACAATGTATAAAATGAAGTGGGATTTAAAGTTCTGTACAAGTTCAAAATTATAATGGCGAATAAATGTTTTGGTTCCATATATTCTCCAACATAATTAATATTTTATGTAGTTTGATGATATTTAATTTATAATAGATTACTGGAGTTTTCTTCCTTAAAGTTTGCTCATTGAATTTTAAGTTTCATCAGTGAGTTGACATACATTGAGCTCTTAATTTCTGCATTCTTATTCTTGCGACGCTGTCGTGGATACTAATTTTTTTGTCAAAACGCAGTTTTGGTGAAAGGTGAAATTTGTACTTGTGACTAGTACGCATATCATAAAACTACGTTCTTAGACATGCCATGTAACATGCTTTAATTTACCTCTGAATAACAACAGATTACAGATATTAACATGTGGCATTTACGTCTTTTACATCCTTTCTCTGAAATGTTGTGAAAAATTGAAGGAAAATCGCAAAAAGCCAGATTAACTGATATAACCTCAAATTTACCTGCACATCCCAAAAATTGACAAAAAGTTTGGTTCAAATAAAAGATGGCTTGTTGTATCACTGTTTTCTGAGAACTACGTATTTTACGAGTGTTCTGCATGCGGCGCATTAATGGGAAAAGATGAGTGCATTCACACTGCATTTCCAATTCTCACATTTTTTCTACACACACGGAAGAAACCCGTGAAAATGTGAGTGAGAGTTCACAATTTGGCACACGTGACTAATATTTTCTTTTCCCTATTATTGTTGCATGCAGAGTGAAGGAATGTGAAGGAAGACATACAAGGAGAGGAGCTGAATAAATAACTATGGAGTAGTAGTGATTGATACTTGGCTATACTAATAATATGAAGAGGGCGTAGAAGTGGATGAATGAACCTTTAAAACGATAAGAGAAAACAGGGAAGTGAAAGAGAGGCACAAGAAATCCCACGTGTTTATGTACACATCTTCATTGATTACATGCTATACACTTTTTACTGCTTCACTCCATTTAAGCCAGATTTCCTCCAGCAGCAGAGCATCATAATAATGAGAAGTTTAAATCTGCTACAATAACCCTCTACATTTTTCAATGTTCCAGTCTGCCTGTCTGTCTGTCCAAGTGATGTTAAGTTGTTCTGACTAATCAAAGCCTTTTAAATCGCCATTAATTTTTATGTTTTCACTTTGATTAGTTTTTCAGCAATCAGCAAAATCCCACGGAGTGCATAAAACCGCTATGGTAAACATGGGTAAACATAAAGTATTATCTCGCTACTTTTCCTTGATATTTACACGAACAGTAAAATTAGATTATTGACGTTTCGCTGTGTGACGACATCACAAAGGAAGCGGAAGAAGTTGATTTGCATGCATCAAAAATAGAATAGCAATTATCATTTTAATCTCGATGGAAAAAAGTAATAAGTTATATATAGACAGATTATTAGTGTTAAAACATGAGCAAAAATATGGGAAAAAACCATCAGAGCCCAAGATTTATTGAAGAAAATGCTATTATTTTCTTCTCCACGCTCCAATATGTGGAACATAACTTTTGCATATTATTATGTCTGCTTTGCTTTTACTCGAAATCTGTTGGAAATTGCATTTTATCATGATACATTGGCCATTAGTCAAGATCCTTTCTGCTCCTACTTGTACATCATTTTTTGCCAATAAATATATCCCTCCTCGATGTGTTGTCCATCCATCCCCTACCAAATAGCAGAGATTCCATTTGCAACGATGAAAAGTGAAGCAGACAGCTACATACCACGAGATTATTCACAGCTTAACTGAATGGCCTGTCGGCTATTTAGGTCATTCTAGCCATTATTATCATCAGGGAGAGAGAGAAACGCTCCCGCACTATCTATATAGGTATGTAAATAAACAGCAGTAAGAGTAGAGCATCAAAGCATTATTCTCTCATGTTCTATTTTTGGTTTCGTTGCAGGTGTAACCCCACCTCTACTCATAAAAGCAAAATTATTCAGATCAGCAGAAAAAGAGAAGGGAGGAGTGGTAGAAAAATGACGAAAAATTCAAATCAACTAGAAACATCCCAGTGCACACATATAGCCACTCTCACAAAACTCATTTTTATGAGAATCTCCATAAAAGACAATAACTCCACCGTTGTTTCCACGGTAGAACTATTAACAAATAGATGAGCAGCACCCAACGCTATTTTTTTCGAATTCCTGTGGAGAACCAGAAATGATCATGATGATGCGTTATTTTTGGAATATGGAATGCTGCTGCTATGCCTAAAGATGGAATCCTCTCCAACACATCATACGCACAACTTTCTACACGCACTTTTACAGATTGCATGGAAACTATGTTTTTCAACAGTTGATCATCATCTTCCAAGAGAAAAAAGTTATTTTCGTACTCACATACCATCTTATTTTCATTGGCGTAGTTCAGAAAGGGTTGAAAGGGATAAAGAATATAAGTGCAAAATAATGAGTGTGTAATCTTGGGGTAATATAATAATTGTTTAAAATAGGAAGTGGAAATAGTAAAGGGAAAATATGCGGATGTGGTGGAAGTTTTTTTTCTCTCCTCACTTTATTAACTTTTCCTCCACCTATTTTCAGCTTCATGCTGATAAAAAATTAAATATATTTTTGCAGCGTGTGCGGGCGGAATCTCTCCGAATCTCATCTTTCACAGATAGGGAGATATGGTGTGAAGAAAGCTTTTTTTTTGCATTTTTCAGTACCGGAAAATTGGCAACGAATCGAAGAGACTATTTGCGTGAATTGCTTGGAAGCAGCGATCCATGTGCATAATATTTTTTTTAAAGATTTAAGTTCAATGCCACCATAACCGCCAGTGCGACCAACAACTGAAGAAATTAATGGAAAAGCCTATCACCAATTCACCACCATCATAAGACAGTTAAAAGTTTTCATAAATCCAAGTGGAAATTAAATTTACATGGTATTACATAAACATGTAGAAAAAGTATAAACAAAATTTTTCTTTGAATCTCATAAAAGAAGATTCGATAGTCTTTTTCCTTTCAAAATAGTTCAATGGGGATAAGCTCTTCTACCATTTTCGGAGTGCGAAACGACTTACTTCTTTTATTGGGGACATGGCAAATGGTAACAGCAAACACAAAGTATTTTTGCACTAGTTAAAAAAGTTTAAAACGAGGAGTACATTTTTTAGTTTATTGGCGATTCCATCCACCCACGTACATATATGCATACATATTACTACATAGTTTGATAGTTTTTAATGTCAAGTTCAAGATAGCATTTTTTCTTTTGATTTTATCGCTTATCATCTGCATAATTTTATATACATCTTCTAATCTCGAATGAAAAATGCTTTCTTGTTTTGTAATACTGAGGCGAAGTACATCAAAGAGGACAAGTGACAAGTACAAAGGTCAAGCTCGTGTCATAACCTGAATCAGAGGCAGAGGGTTAGGTTAATAATATAGATAGAAAGTACTTCACACCCCATTCTATACGAGGCATTAATAAAAGTATTTTCAAAGAAATGTCAGTTTTCTTTTTGTGAAATAACATTGATTTAGGTTAATTAGGCATCTGAGAACAAATATGCAATCAAAATGGAAGTACCTTAGAACAAAAATTTTAATCGATTAGGTACATCGATTTTTGATTAATTCAACAAATTATCTTCATGAGCATTCATCTTTCGTCATTAGTCGGTCAGTCGCTGACCAGACACTATGCATTATTTCAATTTAGAGTGTGAAATATCAACTGTTCAATGAACCTTAAAAGTATGTATCCTTGCGTAAGGAGTAGTGAAATCCAATCGTTAACACTCATTGCATGCATTGCCAGAAATGGACAATGCACAAATTAATCACAAGTTTAAATGAGCCACATTAAAATATGCATATTATGGTAATGATAGTGGAAAACTGGAACTGATGCTGTAAAAGCGAGCAAGAGCAATGAAATGAAGGAAGGATTTTGTGCTCGTCCAACATCCCAGTACAAATGCATCAGATATTTCTGGATGATGATGTCGCTTTAAATACCGTGGCAGCAACCTAGTCCTGGTTGTATTGATACAAGCATTCAAGCAAGTTCAACACAAGGCAATCTCAATGAATTTACCAGTTTTGGTCTATGATAGTTTGGTATAATAAATTATAAAAAAATCTAAGCAATGCTGATATGTATTTATGGAAGAATACCATAATTATTTTTACCATTAGATTTATTATGACTTTAACGAAAAAAATAAAACAAAATATTTTAAATCAATTAAAATTCTGATATTTTATTTCTCCAGATCATAATGTGTATAGAAATAAAAATAAAAACAACTAAAAATATGTTGTTGTAACCAAGATCAATTATTTTTTTTACATAAATACGCCAATTTTAACATTTGTTGCTGGATGATGGCATGTACAGCGATTTAAAAAAATTATCATTAAATACAGAGAATGAAGAAAAAAGAAGGACGGAAGAGTGGTAGCTTTGGCTTTGAGGTCCTCAAATTTTATTCACGTAAAGTTAAAGCAAAGCGAGTGCCATCTTACATGACGATTAGGCACAATTCAGGGATACGGAAAATCACAGCCTTTTTTCTATAAGCAATCAAGAATCAACGCATTTTCCTATTCCGTCGTGTGCAGCCAGAGGCCAATAATATACGATGAGATAACTAGAAAGAGGAGGGAAGTCTGCCTTTTACTTGGCATGATAATAATCATTAGCATTTTTAACTAGCTTTTGTGTTCGTCCGTTATCCCGATAGAAGGACGAAATATTTTGGATGGAGGTCCCGTTTTCAGCACCTTGAAAACCGAGGCCCACATCCTATGAAACACACTAACTACTAACCATTTTAAAACTCATTTTGCCACCAAACATGCCAAACACAAATATGCAAGTAAATTTACTCGGGTTTAACTGCCTGAAATTACTGATTCAGAATTGTTGTTCATTTATCACATTTAATTAGCGCAGAAATAAAGGCAGTGATGTAATGCACCACCGTAATTTTTAACAGTGAAATTAATTAAATTATTGATTGAAAACAGTTTTACATCTGCATTTTTACATTACATGGTAATTCAATTTGTAATTAGTTTTAGCTTAGAATTTGATACAAATATTTTTCGTTATTTATCCACAATATTTTGCACTTCAATCAATAAATTAAACTTTTAAATTGTCAGTAAGGTCAGTTAAAAAAATCACGCATGCGTTTGAAGTTAGGTATGCATTTTGCATTCTGAAATGCAGCAAAGGCGAAAAAGCAAACTGAAGAACGAAAAGACTTGACTTGCGCCGTGTGTTGAAATCTGAGTGAAGAGATAGAGAAGCTTTTGCCTTCGTTGAATCTCCTTGCAAGGGGAGCTGATTTTTCTGGATGATGATCCCGTTATAATCATCATGACAACAAAGCCTTGCAAAGGCCCAACTTTAAAATCACCATTGTAGCTCAGGAAAATATGCGTTTCACCTGCTATCAATTTCCTAACTTTAAGCTCAGTTCTGAAGCAAAGCAATAAAAAAATTATGAACATGTTTTTCTGAATTCTTAGTTAACTATGATTTGCATTCATTTTATTATTTTAAAAATATTAAAATTAAAAATTTTAAATTAAAATGAAAAATTAATCCTCAATGATGGTTCAATATCTAAAATCAAGATAGTCGTTATTTTAGTGTACCAATTAAATTCTGTACAATTTTAAATTAAAATCTCATACATAAAAGCAATTAAAATTTTATTTTCAATCGAGACAAAAAACTCACACCCACATACCTTGATAAACTTGACTTTCAGATTTGCCACAGTCACCCAGAAATATGTAAAAATTATTAAATGTTCAAGATAACTAAGCAGTTTTGGAGGTGGAAGTGAAATAAAGGAGAATTCACAAAACACATTTTATTAACACAATAATTTTTATTACAGAATATTTTAAAAAATGTGCACGTCACATTTCAAGGAATCATGATTACATCGATTCACGATTAATTTATTAAAACTTTTTCGCGATAAACCTTTGTCACAGTTACCAGAGAGGAAACACCAAACGGGTTTTACTAAATAGACATTGTTGTAAAATTTTAATAAATTAATAAATTTCCAGAAGACAAGTGAGAACACAGAAGTGAGCAGTTTTTATCTGGAATTTACGACTGTAGCTGCAAAAGAGAACAGGAAGTACACACACAAATTTTGCTAAACGGTTAATTAATTAAGGATAATACCCAGCAATAGCACTCAAGCAGCCATGCCAGCGTATCAGATGCTTCCAACAACTGACTGCAAAAAAAGCGCATGGTTTCCTCCCACTAAAACCAGCTGTTCATTGCAGCATTGCCTCCTTTCCCCATTAGTCCTCCTCCAGAGATTATGGAGAAGAACGGAAGAAATAGACGCGAAAGGATGTGTAGATTGGCTGCTGCTCGGTACTCCCTCCTGGAGAAATGGAGGAAACATGCCTGGATGCTGGAAGATATAGATGATAGCACTGTGTTGAGGAATATCGTTAGATATTATGGGAAAATTGCATTCACTCCAGAATTTCGATTTTTCTCTCCTTCAACATTTCATGGAGGAGACAAGCCGAACAGTATAGACCGTTTCTTTTCTCATTGGTGGGGGCTGTGCATACATTTTCACAGACTCACGAGGCATATATTGGTTACATGATTTAGAACGTAGCGTAAGATATAGACTTTCCCTTGAGCTCTTTGTTCTCCAGAGAAAGAATGGCAACGTCTTCTCGCGCTTTGCCCCTTCCAACTTCCCGTTTTCAAAGAAACAGCTCACCGGCACGTTTTCTCTCTTACGTTCCCTCATCCAAGCTGATTCTCTGGACATTTTGCAAACTTCTCCAGCTGAATTTCTCAGCTCTCTCTAGTCATCAATAGTCAGGCAATGTATTTTAGTGCTATCCTTCGCGTATAGTTAAGTGTGCCGGAGGCCGAAGGTAATAAAAAAGTCATTGTCATCAGTATTTGCAAATTGCAGCATGGCACAGTACGCGGTTGGACCTGGACAATAGTTTCTGATGAGTCATCTTCTCTATCCAATTACGTAATTTTTAAAAAGTGTTTACCCTTCTGCCATGACTCGAAAACGTGCTCTCGACGACATTCCTATTCTTCTCATTCATCTTCTTGTGTCTAGTCTGTAAGTTGTGCCGACTAAAAAGGATGCCGATATCCAAAACAAGTTGAAAGAGTTGAGCATGATGAGAGCTGATAAAAATGAAAGATTTGCAAAAAAGGGTTAACTTGCAAATTTGATATTCTCTCACGTTCATACCAATTAAGTGGTGATGTAAATATGTTCTCTGTAATTTGCCAATATTTGCTTTGTCCTAAAGCAGTCTAGTCAAAAGTAAGAACCAAAAAGGCATCCAAAAGTGAAATATAATGCTTCATACCTGACGCTTTAAAATGAGTTGCAAGTTGCAATAATGAAAAATATTATTTGAATCGCTACCTACAATACAACCTCATGAAAGCAAGTTTTGAAGAGAAAAGAGTTCAGTCCAGGCAGATGTGGAATGTTGAATGTGGTTGATTGACATTGATTGTTGGAAAAAATTTTTACCTGCAAATTAAAATACGTTATGGATTTTACCAGACTCTACAAACACAGCCCACAGATGAAAGTCAAAGGTTGAAGGTAACAACAAGTCAGTTTATGTTCATATTTTCTTTTTAAAAACTGCTCTTCAATAATATCATCACCTTTTCATCTGCATCATTGCTAGACACACACAGACATGCATTCTTAGGTAGGTAGTCTTAACTTAATTATCGGTACATTTGATAGTTTGAGTAAGATTGCGTTATAAGTGCTTTTAAATAGAGGTGCTTTAGCTCTGAATTCTATCGTGCGTGCATTGAAATCAATTATTAGTATAGTCTCGTTAGCGATTGCATAACCAAACTAGCTGATAGTTGTTCCATTTCAACTTTTTAGTCAGCCTCTTTTAATTATCAATCAAGTTCAAATGTACAAGTGTGGCCTTTGGTTAATAAAACGTGTCTGTCGTTTCTTGTTGATGCACACTCTGACTTTCGACCTGTCAACTATTTTACTATCAAGTTGATAGTATCAACCCGAACAAATAAACAAAAGTTAGCTATTCTGAGAAAAAAGAAACGTTCAAGTTGTTTGTTGTTATTGTTGCGTGCATGAAGCTCGTTTGAACTCTGAGAAAAAACGTTTCTTCTTCATTCCTCCTCTTTTCTAAGCATTCATTCATTGTTGAACGGAAATCTGTAGTGTCAACTATTGTATGTCCATGTAACGCAATGCACGTGAAGCCGGTGTGCAAACATTCGCTGTCAAAACCTAAAAAGCATGGGAACATGTAAACAAGATTAAAATATAAACGACGACTGAATATTCTAAAACGTAAGTTAGTCGTCGTAAAAAACGCATTGAAAGGATTGCAAAGCTTAAAAAACACAGGCTTATAAGTTATTAGCACGGACAAAAGTCTGAGATTAATACATGCTCGGATATGGGAATGCCATGAAATTTGCACCGGGCACCGACTAGCGTGGTCCCTATACTGTGCTGAGCTGTGGTAGCATACAGTGAAGCACGTCATAATTGATTCCTGGTAAAAGTCGGAATGCGAATGGGGTAAGTGATTGGCATTTAAAATGGGAATGCATATAAATATTTCGCTTCACTCCACTTCCAGCTTTACAAGGATATTTATGGAATGGAGCTGTCTGACAAAACGATGGAATTTGAGTGCTAATTGCACAGAAGAGTTGTGTGTGTTTTGTGATAAGTTTTTACGGATTGTGTGGAAACGTGATTGTCTGAGAAAACATTATTAGAATTGTTACATTGATTACATTGATACATTGTTGCAAAATCATAAAAGTAAGTTTTTCCTGTCACTGGCAGGGTGCAAAATTAATTTATGTCAATCGGTTGTGATGGTTTGATTTTTATCAATAGCATGTATGGTTATAGATTTTATTGTGATTATGGATATTTTGAGTGCTGACTGTCGATTGAAAAATAGTATAATGAATAGTGAATGGTGGTCGGATTGAATTGAAATAAGTGGCATTTGTCCAGAGTTCATCGTTGGATTTGACTTAATTTGGGTTATTATCATGACTGGCGTTTGTGTAGCTGGGTAGGTAGATAGGTAGCTTATCATGTAAATGTTCAAGTAGGTAAAAACCGAGGTAGGTCAAAAGAAGCCAATAAAATGTAAATTGTGTCGGGTTAATCCTGATGGCCTTAACAATATGGATGATATGATAAGGTAAAACATAGGAATTGCGCATGTACGATTGGAGTTGTTGAATGAATTGAAAAAGCGGCGAGTAGTGCCGTGGCCAAAGGAAAATGCTTACCTTTACAACTGCGGTGGCTGGCTACTACCTATAGATTTATTGGCAACAGAATTGAACTCTTGAACCCAAAACTGGAAACTGGTTTCCAGTTCCAATGAACTTGTCACTCTTGTCAGACATCAAAGAAGATATTTTCATGATGCTCATCTTTTATGAGTTCTTTGCCATTATGCGTGCTATTCACAAATCCCATTATTTATTCATGCGCTTATAAAATATACCTACTCAGGATTTGCAATAACCTATGATTTCATTACATCAAAATTATTTTTCTTGTTTATTCTCAGTTTTAAAAGGTGCCTCTGGAAACGATTCGTAGGAGGACTTGAATACAATAGTGCCATATTGCTCTCGTGGCAGCTCATATTAATCAAGTCAAGTATTTTTGTTACCTGTGTTCCTATTAAAGTCAACGACTATGCCCATTTTAAATAGTATTGGAAACGGCGGGGATACGGATGAAAATAGTGATAAAAGGTACGTTAGTGAATAATAAAAATGACACTTGTCACCTTGGCTCTAATCTGCCTGGGTTAGATTAATTAATTTTTGCAAAATCATTTTGTAGAGGGTTGCTTGCGGCGGAAGTGCTTAATGATGATGATGAGAATGAGAATGTACCTGAAGCCACAAACAGTGGACGATTTCAAAGCTCCTCCAGCGAGCGAGCGAAGAAGCGTGATAAAGCGGAAAATGACTATAATGATGATCCTCAAAACCAAACTTTAGTTCCTGAAACCAATTCACCTCTGTTACCTGCTAGTAGTAGTGAAAGTGATACCGCTGTAAACGGAGAAAGCAGTGAAGATGATGAGGAGAAAGCACAAGTCTCATATTTTAGTTTGGTAAGTTTATAAACTACAGAATTTCATATTCTGAAATTGATCAGCTTCTGAAATTCAAACGACTTTCTTTCCAGTATCGGTATTCCACAAAGTGCGAAAAGTTCATTGTCATCGTTGCTCTTATCCTGGCAACAGCAACGGGAGTCGTTCCGGCACTGGCGAATCTGGCGTTTGGTCGATTCACAAAAGTCATTGTAGCATACGCGTCAGACCCATCGAGAACTTGTCCACCGCCACCTCACAATGGGACAACGCCATTTATGAAAGAGGTGGAGAAGTTTGTATTCTATCAATCATCGCTCGCTTTCCTTGAGTTTTTGTTTGGTTACCTTTTCGTAATGAGTCTCAACTACGTCGCAGAAAAGCAAGCATTTAAAATCAGAAAGCATTACTTTCGCAAGCTGCTCCAGCAAGAAATTGGCTGGTTTGATAAAAATGCGAAGAGAGACTTTTCATCGAGAATGGTTGAGTAAGTACATGAATCACTTGCAAATAAAATATTTGTTACAACTTAACTTGTGAATAGATAATTTAAAATTGTGTAATTGCAATATATAGAGACATGTTGAGAATCCAGAATGCCATGAGCGAGAAACTGGGCATGTTTGTTTCTGCTGTTTGCAACTCCATTTTTCTCGTCGCCATCTCATTTTACATGGGTTGGAAGTTAACCTTGGCCTTGATGGCGTTCATCCCCGTGTTGGGGATTATTTCTGGGTTTGATTCCAGTGTGCAAACCAGCATGACCACTAAGGAGCAGGATGCTTACGCAGCGGCAGGGTCTATAGCGGAGGAGGTCTTCACCAACATCCGAACTGTGCACGCCTTTAAGGGACAAGAGAGGGAGATGAAGAGATATGATGAAAAAATACTCCACGCGAAAAATGTTGCTTTCAAACGGCACATTTTTGTTGGCCTGGGGAACGGGCTCATTTGGGCTGTCTCACTCACTAATTTCGCTTACGCCTTTTGGTATGGCTCGGTGCTAGTTGTGTATTCAAGGGAAACAGGAGATGGCCTTTATGGAGCGGATAATATCTTGGTGGTAAGAGTCTATAATGAACCAATTGCTTATTATTTGATTCTTTCATGAAATTTAAAAAAATGCATGGGTGTACACAGATTTTGTTCGGTGTGATGATGGCGGGGTTCTATTTTGGTGCATCCTCCGAATACATTGAAGCTGTCAGTGGTGGATCAGGAGCGGCAGCTGGAATATTTCCTGTTTTGGATAGGTATGTTCATTCATTTATTTTAAAATAAAAAACCATCCTACGTTTACTACGTTACTGAACTGATTTATTCGCCTTATTTTGTATTTAGAGAATCTGAAATAAATAGCATGTCGTTGGATGGAATTGTACCCACTAGTCGGTCCAGTGGTGATATCTTATTTCGAAATATTAAGTTTTCCTATCCTACCCGACCTACTGTAACTGTGAGTCAGCCACACTAAATGTCAAATATCATGCTTTAAATATTGAAACAATACGGATCCTTTATAAAATATTAATTTGCCCACATATTGTCTGTGTAGGTTCTCGAGAAACTGTGCCTTCGCGTGAGGCCCGGGCAAACAGTAGCCCTCGTTGGATCCTCAGGTTGTGGGAAATCCACTTGTGTTCAGCTCCTCCAAAGATTTTACGACCCTACAGACGGTGAGATCTTGCTAGACGGAGTAGACATAAAGCAGTTAAACATCAAATGGCTCCGATCCCAACTAGGAGTTGTAGGCCAAGAGCCAGTTCTGTTCAACACAACTATCGCTGAGAACATTGCCTTTGGAATGAAAGACTCCGTCACCAGAGAAGAAATCGAGGCAGCAGCGAAACAAGCTTATGCTCACAACTTTATCATGCAACTTCCGCAAGGGTACGATACTCGTGTTGGGGAAAGAGGTACCTCTCTCTCAGGCGGACAGAAACAACGTGTCGCCATTGCCAGGGCACTGGTCAGAAATCCCGCTGTTTTGCTTCTGGACGAGGCTACTTCCGCTCTGGACTTCCAAAGTGAAAGTATTGTACAAGCTGCTCTAGAAAGAGCGAGTGAAGGTCGTTCTACAATTATTGTAGCTCATCGGCTGAGCACAATCAGGGCAGCGGATGTGATTTACGTATTTGATAAAGGGGCTATTGTGGAAGAAGGAACTCATTCAGAATTGATGCAGCTCAAGGGCCGATACTACAAGTTAGTTATCAGTCAAGAGAATGATGGGGACATTTTGCAGGGAGGTGATGAGGACGAGGATGGTGATACAACTGTCCAAGATTTTTCTCAAACCGATCCCGATGTTGAGGTGTATCTATCCAGCGTACCAGGAACAGGGAGAATTACTAGTCGCACGAGATTGATAAGTCAGTGCTCATTGGAAGAACCAATACAAACTGCTATAGAAGACGCTGATGATGAAGAAGACGAGAAACAGTTAACCGGAAGTCTGAGCTTTCTACGGATGTGGAAAATGAATGCACGAGAGTGGCCGTTTCTTACGATTGCTTTCGTTTGTTCTGCTGTGAAAGGCCTACAACTGCCTGGATACGCCTACATTTTCGGAGAATTTATCCAAAGCTTTACACTGAAGGATGATGCAGAAGTTCTGAGTCACGGAAGGTTTTATTGTTACGTTTACCTCGGAATCGCTGCCATCACAGGTATTTGCGGGTTTCTGCAGTTGTCATTGGTTGGAATTTCTGGAGAGAGGTTCACCTATCGCATCCGAAAACTACTTTTTGGCAATCTACTGGAGCAAGACATTAGTTTTTTTGATGAAGCAAAGAATACAGTGGGCAAGATCACTGCTAGACTTTCCACAGACGCATCTAGTATCCGCGGAGCAACGGGCTCGAGAATTACTGGAGTACTGCAAGCGTTTGCGATTGTGATTGGAGCAGGAGCAATGTCCTTTTACTATTTGCCCAGTATGGCAGCAGTGACAATTGTATTTGTGCCGTTGATGATTTACGTTTCCTTCATGGAGGGGAAGGTTATGAATACGGATAATGTGATTGAGAGGGACTCCATCGAGCACTCCTGCAACGTCGCAGTCGAGGCTTTGAGTAACATAAGAACGGTAGCAAGTCTCTGCGCAGAGGAAGAGTACATACAAATGTATGAAGAAGCATTAGCTGCATCTCACAGGTTTGCCAGATTAACCTTTGGTTTAATTTAATTCAATGAGATGACCCGTGATGAGACTTTTGTGTCATTTTGTCTATGTGTAGAATTAACAAAAAAAGAGCACATATTCGAGGCGTGATTTATGGAATCGTGAATGGAGCTTCTATGGTTGCCTACTGCATTAGTTTATGGTACGGCAGTTACCTCGTTGAGCAATCTTGTGTCGCCATAGGAGATATATTTAAAGTTGCTGAAGCTTTGATTTACTGTACGACTTCTGGTGGTGCAGCGATCAGCTATGCTCCTGACTATGACAAGGGAAAGATAGCTGCCGCAAGGATTTTCAAACTTTTGGATGCCCAGCCCTTGATATCCAGATTCATCCCGAATATCGTACTTGCACAGGTCAAGGGTCAGGTGAACTTTGACAGGGTCAACTTCAACTACAAA
This sequence comes from Willowsia nigromaculata, assembly GCA_034700605.1. Classification (NCBI taxonomy): domain Eukaryota; kingdom Metazoa; phylum Arthropoda; class Collembola; order Entomobryomorpha; family Entomobryidae; genus Willowsia; species Willowsia nigromaculata. The sequence goes on along the minus strand of JAQIXX010000175.1, from coordinate 25,888 downwards.
AACAGACCTTCAGTCAAAGTACTCAAGAATTTGAGTTTGGAGGTGAAAGCAGGAGAAACTGTGGCGATTTGTGGACCGTCTGGAAGTGGAAAGTCAACTTGTGCAGCTCTTATTTTCCGGTTTTATGATCCAATCTCTGGTTCTGTGGTAATATGGATATGAATTTAGCGTCTTGTCATAACTTATTATAGGGTATCACAAATTCTATACTAAATATTATGTATTGCATGCGTTTTTGCAGAAATTCGATGAGTTTGATCTAAAGAGAGTGAATCTAGACTTCATCCGCCAGCAAATCGCTCTCGTCTCTCAAGAGCCAATTCTATTTGACTGTTCCATCAAAGACAATATTGCGTACGGAGATAACACGCGACAAGTTCCAATGGATGAGATTATTGCCGCTGCGAAGGCGACAAATATGCATAATTTCATCATCTCTCAACCTGGTGGGTATGAAACGAGAGTGGGGATGTTGGGCAATCAAATGAGTGGCGGACAGAAACAAAGAATTGCCATTGCTCGGTAATAATAAGGACTTAATCACTATCACTAATCTCTTAAAGCACGATATCATTCTATTTGTTTTGATTAATTGTTGATTTATAGTGCCATCGTTCGTGAGCCAAAACTCCTAGTTCTTGACGAAGCCACCTCCGCCCTCGACACCGAGAGTGAGGTTGCTGTCCAGGCTGCTCTGGATAATGCCAAGGAGGGAAGGACCTCTGTCACCATTGCTCACCGTCTCAGCTCCATTGCAAACTCTGACAAAATTTTTGTGATGAGAAATGGAAGAATTGAAGAGTGTGGCACGCATCAAGAACTTATTCACATAAATGGGGGGATTTATCAAACAATGTGGAATTCCCAATCTTCATCTCAACAAACTAATGAGGATGAAGGCGATCATTAATAGTACTTATCATAGGCACAAACTAGTTTACTTTGTTTTAATCACATTTTCAAGATTGTGAATTTGCGTATCGTTTTATTTTGTTCAAACACGTAGTTCCTCTCTTATCGTTTCTCATTTTTTTAAAAATTAATAGAATATTATTTTTATATAGCCAATTATTGTTACCGTTGTTGTTATGTTATGATTGTCTCTTGAAGAGATGTGTACTATGCGCAGTAAGCAATAATAGATACTGATGGAAAACAATCAATCAATCAAAAATCTAATCACAATTTTTGTGTTTATGTAATTATAATTTTATAGGTAAAATTTGTATCGCAGTTCGTGTATCGTGTACGGTCAATAAAACGTTTTCTTTTGTATGTCAACACATTAATTATTCTTGTTTCGTCACAATATCATAATTAAAACATTAATTACGCCGAAGTCATAATAATAATAATATTCACCCTCAAAACAACAATAATATTATATTCAGAAGAAGAGTTGCAATAATAATAATAATTGGTACAAATTACTTATAAATATATATATATATAGATTGTTGGCATCTTCAGATACGGCACGTTAAGAAAAAAATCATGTATTTTTGTAATAATATGGCATTCAACATATTTTTTGCAATAATTGTTGTCGTCGAAGTAAAATAAGAACATATAACATTTTATAATCCACACACACAAAAAACAGACAGACGGAGAAACACGAGAAATGTGATGATTACGAGCGAGTTTATCATGTATTTTTTAAAAGATTTTTTTCTTTCTTTCGTGATGATGTCGTTAAAAATTCTTTGCTTTAAAGGTTTTCTCTTCTTCAAAGGCTGTATACTATAGATGTAGATTGTTGTTATATTTAAAAATCTAAATTATGTATAAATTGCAAACTAATCGGTTCGAGTCCCTTCAGAGCCGACACTCTGAGTTCGCTGGTATTGTGGAGAGGGCCTTGAGGTGACAGCGGTTCTGTCGGAGGCGACACTTTGTGTTTCTGAGTTTCTTGGAGTGTACACTATAGGATCACCACGAGGAGTAACGGCTTCACCTCGCATGAATCTCTCTAGTTTATCAACGCACGCATCCTGATAGTCGTGAATCCATCTGCAGAAGAACAAAATCATATTAAAACCGTTTTGAAAGGACAGACTAGGAAAATAGTGTTTAATAAATATTTCTGGCGTACTTGACACCATTAAAGCTCGCCACAGGCTGTATATCTTCAGGAAGATCTTGAGGATCTGGCCAAATGAAATTGTCCATGATAGGAATTATGTTGCACTGGGAGTTCAGGGCTGCAACTATTTCCTGTTTGACATAACATTTTAAATTGAGTTCGATTTTTAAGCAATTCAATTAATTGAAGCAATCAATTCAGATGAAAACTTACTCGATGCACCCAGTCTTTACACTCCGTGTCCTCCACACACCTGTCCAACGCATTTGGCGTGAGCACAAGAAGAAAGTGTCTCGCCTGTCTGATGTTGTGGAGGAGATTATTATCAAATTTGCCAGCCTCCAGCCGTTCCACATCAATGAAAACGCTAAACTGCCTGAGCTGAAGGTGGACCTTGAGTAAACTGGCGAGTTGAGATCCGTTGGATCGACGGTAGCTAATGAAAACGTCCAGTGGCTTGTCAGGGTTCTCCTCTGAGGTGGATGCCATTGCAGACTTTTCTACTTGAAAGGAAAAGAAAGAACAGTTAACGAAATGTAGATATGATAGAGCAGTATGAAATCTTTCACGATTCATCTAGCTGAGACTTACCTTTTAGTGCGTCGATGATACGTCTTCTATCAATACTGTTTTTGACTCCACACTCGGCGAGAACTTCCTCGTTCACGCATTTCCGGAGAGTATCCTTGTCGACGTGGTTGTTGAGTAATGTGTAGGTATACGCAGAATATTCGGGGTGGATGGAACTGAGAAAGTCGTTGAGATTTGAGGTGTCACAGCTCGAGTAGTCTGCCATTCTTTTCAGGTGACGTAAATCTCTCATAAATCTAGCGCAAAACGAAATATTTGGCGATTATAAATTTTTGTCTTTTAAATGCCAAAATTGAGTATTTCCCTCTTGAGAGCCGCTAACCTTTTTCTGAGGATTCCGTTTTCCATCCCAATGTCGTCCTTGAGCATGTCCTCGGTCAATTGGAGGAGGAGATCACCATCCACTCTGGAAGCCATGAAAGAGTCTGCATACTTGTCAAAGCCTTTCTGAATTACCCACTCCCTCACATCCTCACTCGACCAGAGTGGCACTTGCTGACTCAGTTTGTGAGGTACTGTTTCGCCAATCAACTTCAACGCTTGGGCAGCGTACTTGGATGCCAATGCGTTGGGTGATGAGGCAACTCGTTTCAGTGGTTCAATGCAATTGATCTCTTTGAAACTGGAGGTTAGGCCTTGTCTTTTCTTGATACCAGCTTCCATACTAAAATATTTGAAACAGTTTTAGAAACATTATTACATGAAAATATTTATGTAAGGATTACAAATTATTGTTTAAATCTTACCAAAAGTGAAATGCCGCCAAGGAACAAGCCACTTCTTTTTGAGATGATAGTACAGGCACCAAACGCTGAAGCCACGAGACACTTTGGCCCTGACTGTGGACGGGATTGGAGGCAGCAAAATCTTCAGGGTTATGGGTATTTAAAAATGTCTCCACAAATGGTAACAAGTCTTTAAAAAAAATCAAAACATAGTTTATCAATACTGCAAAAATAATGTGAATTCTGATATAAAAATTATGTTTCCCTCACTTGATTTAATTATTTGTGCCTCAATTTCCTTATTCGTTACTAGAACGGCGATGGCCAAACATGCATAATATTTGATTGAGTCATCCGTGTTGAAAGCGAGGGGAAAGAGCCACATGTGTACCCTCTTTTTAATCATTGCCTCTTGATTCTCAGATCCTCCGTACAGCGACAAATTCACTAAAGCACCAGCACAATTTCTCAGCGTTTCCACGTCCATACGCCGACACTCGCCTGTCACCTTTTCTAGGCCTTGCAGCCGAAGCACATCACTACAGGTAGATTCACTATGGCGGAACAAATTTTTCAGGATGCCTGTACCGACAGAGGCCTCCTCCTCATCACACAAGTCAGAGGCAACCTTAACAATTCTGTCTAGACAATCAATCCCTTTCTTCACAACATAGTTGCAATTTTCTTGCGTCAGGGACTGCTCCAACACACGAGCAGAGGCGACCCGCAGATCGTCCTTTTGAGAGGAAAAGTTGTTGAGGAGTAGATCCAGACCGCCGAGTTTTCTAAGCTCTTCACAAAGGTGATCTCCAACCTGTTTAAAATGGAACAAAAAATGATTACCATTTCCTTTAACAGTAAATTAATCATTCTTTTCAAGCGCCATGTTAACGTGACTTACTTGATGACCATGTCCTGGAATACTCCATGCAGCCTTCATCACGCCAGATGCATAGTTGAGATTATTGATCGAGTTATTTTCCTCCTCCGTGTCCCTCAGGGTTTCGAATATTGTTGAGATTTGATTTGAATATTTGTCAATCACGTGGTCCACATCTTGAGGAGTTGAGTCCCAGCCGAGGGAGTCCAAATCTTCATACATTATAACTACACAGAATACACGGTTCCAATAAAAGCTCAATTCATACTGGTCATTGTTGTTACGGGTTAAGCGTTAGCAAACAAAATTGTAGCAATATTCTTTCTTCTTACCGTTACTACTCGTCGAACATGGAAGAGAGGGAAGGTTCTTAAACGTAAGTTTCGACTGACTCGCAGCGGCCGTTCGTTTCTCAGAGTTGATGATCGTGCCACCTTGAGCAAGTCTCGTCTGCTTCTTTTGCTCAACCGCCATCGCAGCCTTTTCCGCAGTGAAAGTATCTGTGGAAAGCTTCATGGAAGCGGCAGCCGCTTTGTGAGACTCTTCTTCTGTAATGCCACCTTGGGTAATTGACCTTTCAAATAAAATAAAAATTAGTTACTTTTCTTTTCTATATGCCCTACAATTACGCATTTTCTGTATTTATAGCCTCCCTAAATTTATAGCCCCCTATATTTATAGCCTTAGAAAACCGAGGCAAATTTCAATTTTTAGCCTCCCTATTTTTATAGCCGGGGTTTTTACATTCTTGTGATGATACTCACATTTACACATGCAATATGTACATATGTATGTACATAAATCTCTCCAAAGCTATATATGCAATCAAAATATGATACCATTCATTAATTTATTCCTGCACATAGGTCTATCTATGTAATTTAGGCTTCACGGATATGAAAATATTAATATAATGTAGTTCAGTGGGGGTAAAACATGTAGGTAGTCACCCTTGCTTTGGATTTTAAGCCTCCCTAAAATTAAAGCCTGCTGATTATTATAGCCTCCCTTCAGCATACGAAATTTTAAAATTTAGCCGGGCTATAAATACAGAAAACACAGTAGTCGTTTCAATTAAAAGATGCCGGTGAGACAAACAGGAGAACACTGAAACCCCAATACTGTTATCCATAATATTTTGTGAAAAGAGTAAACCCCGACAATTTACATGCGAAAAGAATTAATGATATACAATGCATTTGAAGCGACTGAATGTGGTACAATACATGAATAGAAAGTAATGCGGTGAAAGCAACTAGTTGTAGTTCTCTTTACTAGCACAACATCAAGAGAAATGAGTTGAATGGCATATAAATTTTTGGACGACAGGAGAATATTTCAGTCTTGTTTCAGTGCTTGTCTCTGAACTGATATGTGTCCACTGTTTCGCGGATGCAGTATTTGTGGTTTAGATAGCAGGAGTGAGTTACCTTTTTTGTTTTGCATAGCAGTGCCCTGCTGTACACTACTATGCTGAAAACTGGTGTGCATGCATTTCTTCCTGAAATTTTTTGCCAACCTTCAAACTTGTTTTTAAATTAATTGAACGAGCAGAGGAGTGATTAGGTGAGCACCTTCGTCACCAATAATATTATTATTATCAACATAATTCTTATACCTATAATTTATAGCCATGCTTGATATTTTGTAACGAGTACTTTTATTGAAACCTTTACAAAAACTATATTAATAATGAGTCTGGTAAAGCTTGCTTTCCATGAATGTAACTATGTCAAGAGGTTCCCATAGTATTTAGAGTAGAAGTATAAATGAGCGCGTTTTGCTGTGTAACTCACTTGCACAACACCAAATTTTTAAGTCGGAATTCCATTCGCATTAGTTCAATGTTTCTGTATTGCTGCATCATTTTAAAAACTAGAAAGGAGCATGTCATTTGGAATGCTCTGAGTCTATCTGAGCGTTAAAAATGATCAAATGAATATCTTTCTTATGCGAAGGCATATGCTTAGAGTACAATCAGGATCAGTTTTTATGGTTTTTAATCCGGTAAATAATCAAAGCATTTACTAAATACTTATGCAGTGATGTCTTTGTAAAACTATGTTAGAACTAGATGAAACCAGAAAAAAAATACGGATGCTAAAATCGTTCCAAACTTGATCGTACAAATAAAAGTATGACAGGTCTGGTCAACAGCCACGCATTTCAGTTGTTGTTTTGGTTGAACCATGTTTGAATCAGCAGCATGAGTAATTTCCTTCCGCTTCACTATTGTATATACCAAACTGCAAGCATGACGAATGTTGTGCTCATTGCACCAAAATAAGAGCCTCTTGAACTTGAACTGGATTCCCCGCAATAAATGCAATCGAGTTTAGCTTCTAGCAACTAACATCCCTAAAAAGACCTGTAATTATTTTGCAAAAGGGAGTTGGACTTAGAAATTAATGGGAATTACTTGACGGGATGATTATCAAGAATATAAAGTCTTTAGATTTTGCAAATGACTGCTCATTTACGATCCTACATCCGGTTTAAACATACACGCTCAGATATTCTCTCATAATTTCATGGTAAAATAAATTTTTGCGTTCTTCGTAAATATAGAAAACCTGCGGCTGCAATGTTGACAGTTTGGTTTATTTTAGATTTATCAGTTTTCTATAGGCTATAGTCGTCACAAATGTCGGTACATGATCCTTTCAACCAAAATCTCTTCAAGTCCAGCTAGTCCATTCTACTTCATTCCTAGAAAAATTTGAATGCGAGACTTGGGATAACTCAAATTTTGCTGAGATTAGGCCTCATATAAAATACGACATTACCAACTGTGTGTACATGTTTCATTTTCTGGCCACAGTCGAAAAGACCAATATAGAACAGGGCTTCGAACAAGTGTCATAATTTGGAAAACCGACAAAATGGATAAGCTCAACCTTAATTGCAACACAAGAGATAATTGTGCAGTTCTACGACCTGATGAATATGAGATCAGAAACACTGTATGTCTTACAAAGTATTAAAAACTTAATATAAATTTGTTATTTAAAATATTTAATCTTTAAATAGGCTTAACAGTTATTAAATGCATTTTCCTTTTTTGTTTTAAGTTGACCCTATATCGATAATATTATTTCTTCAATCCATTCAACGTAGTACATTTTTTAAATTTTCTAATGAATATTTTAAGTCACATTCCGTATTCAAAAATTTGACAAATTTAATTCTGTTCTACTGTTACAGAAATGGCTTCACTTGAAAGTGATGACCATTGCGAAGGTTTTACAAAGTCGATGGAGCAACATAATAGGAAAAAGGAAACCTCACTGCGTCCGAGTGTTCAATGAAAATATTGATAAAAATAAATAAGTTTTCAGAATTAAGATGCCATGAGTGAATAAGTGTAGGAAAAAGTTTTATTGCCCGCTAAACTAAAAAGAAGATAAGAAGTCCATAAGATTGTTAAGTTTTGATGGTGCTCAAACTGGCCAGTAGGATATTATCATTGCTTGTTTTGAGTTTTAAGTCTATAGTTACTATAGTTTAAACTTTATGAAGGATATGTAGACTGATAAGTCGAATTTTGTAAAATACGATTATCCTTTTTTGTTGGAAATAGATTTTGTTTTTGTAATTTTCGCTAATATCGGCTTGTCTCGTAGTGAATTTGCTTTATGATGTACTTGAAATAAAAAGAAAATAGGTTTTGGAATTCTCAAGATTGAGGTTTCCATTAAGTTCATTTTAAAGTAATATACATTTATTTTTCATCAATAGTAGGTAATAATTTAGCTTATTTAATTCGAAAGATTCAGCAAAAATTTGGCTCTAGCAGGATTCGAATCAGGACTGATCCTACAAAATCGGCTTACTAATGAGGACCAGGCTACCCTGCTGGCACTGTGGTGAAGCTTTAAAAAGTGCATTACTTTATTCGGCTGAAGCGTGGTATTGTAGTTCATAAATTTAGCAAAAACAAAAGTTGTCTCCAGCAGGATTCGAACATGAGACCCGTCTAAATAGATTTATAAGGGGATTTTGTAATACGAATGTAATCCGCTATGAATACGCTATCCTGCTGGCACTGTGGTAGAGCTTTGAAAAAGGTCCAGTACTTATGAAGTGTTAGCTCTGCTTCGCTATTCTCTATGAAAAATGATCACGGATCAAAGGCAATCGAAATAATATCGGAGGGGTGAATTAACAAGCTATTAACAAATGTAAACAATATATATATTCAATGTAACAAATCATCAATCCTCCCAAAACCACACCTGACTAAAAAATTCCATTCTCCGACTAAAACCTTTTGTAAGAACTTTCAAACAACTGACAAAGAACACACAACTACGGTAGGACCCGTCTGTTATTACACCCTAACACAAAAAAGCACCTGATTAAAAATTCACTTTCCGACATGCCTTCGGTAAGAACAACTGACAAAATATACAGAACGACACCAGGACGTGTCTGTTAGTACATCCTCTCATACGGGCACCCGATCGTAGTACGAATCGCTGAAAAAGACAAATCTCTTCCTGGAGTGGACGCCAGAAGACAAGTCTCTTCCTGCCAAGGGCTTCCAAAGAAGAATTAACCTCTTCTGCAGTGGACGTCTGAGGACAACCGGTCCCTTCCTGTACTAGACGATAAGATATTAGCATGAAGTTGAAGGGAAGATTGAACGCTCATTCAATTAAAAATAGAAATGATTGGAGACTAATATAATTCCAGTTAAATAACAAAAATTACCTTCCCACTTCTACAATTTATTAAAATCCATAAACTGAATGGATTGAACAAACCCAAAGTATTAGTCATCAAAGTGTAGTGTGATTAAATAACCATTGGATACGTCTGGAAATTATTTTAACCATGTCAATCAAAATAATAAATGGAGGCCAGATGGTCTTTCTGAAAATTCTCAAAATTGAACAAAGAATAAACATGATGATGGTGGTCATTTTTAGTATTTAATGAAATATTGATTCCATTAGTGACGTAATTATTAATCCATTTGACCCAAACATCCGTAACCACACATTACGTTGGAAGGCATATTATTTTTCGTCATCCTTTTATTCTTCTCTTCATTCAAGCATCCTTCAACAAGTTTAGATTTAGATTCTTCAGAAAGTTTTTGTTCTAGTGAAAGCATTCATATTTCATAGTCTCCATTTTCCCCATTGAACGTCTTTCACAAACCCAGGTTAATATCTAATGAAACACGCATCCAGAAACCGGATCAAACGAAAATCCGGCTTTAACACTTCAGAGTAAAAATCTAATTGACTTGAGTGTTTGTCAGAGAACAGCAAATGTTTATGCTGAAATCGAAGAAAGGCTAAGAAGTTGCGAAGAATAGAAAATATTTGATAAACTTTTCGAATACTTATACGAGAAAGAAAGTCTAGATATGGTTGGATTATGATACTTGAAAAAAAAGCTTTGAATGTTCGAGTTAGACATTATTGTTGCTACTATATCCGATTATTTGGCATGGATGAAGCCCATGTTATTTTCAGAAATATCTTCAAATACATTTTACCATGGTCGCTTTTATATATTATTGTATGTAGTGTACGTACCATAAATTATATGGAACTTCGTTTCTATACCAGTCCAAAGATTCCAGAAAAAAAGCATTTTAATGTTTTATTACATTAGTACAACGTTATGCTCGATCCCCCAAATCTTTCTTTACTTGTTAAACATGAATTCCGAGTAAATCTTTTGACTATAATTAGTACAATTAGGTCACATAATGAATCAAACGTACTAGCGATTCCTGTATATACTTTCATACTTTCCCCTTGTATGTGCAATAACATATCTAATTCCGTGAAACTAGCGGGCTTAATTATTAGGTTGAAGAGTCGTAGGATAAAGTCTACTTTCTATGCTCCTCTGCATCAAAAAATTTATCTTTGCTTCCTGAAAAATCACTCTTCACCTGGTGTCGCATACCTATATTCAATTGCTTAACTATATTTAATCTGCATATGTAATAAAGAGTATAATTGTACGCTTAGAAACATACTGTGAGAAGGTATAAAATGCGCATCAGTAAATCGGAAAGGAAGCTTCACGTGTATGAAGGACAGTTCTAATAACTTGTAATATTTAAGATTAAATATAAGCGCCCCCTTTTATGTTCATTATGTTGCCGCTAAATATTTTATATACGGGTAGGTCTACTTCAATAATAAGTTGAAGTTTTTTAATCAAAATAGCATTTGAAACCGGCACTATTATTTCTTGGAATTGGCACTTATATCGTTTGAAGCACAGTTGCATGTTGACAAGCAGATTTCAGATTTCCATGCAATATTGCTAGGTAAGCACGCGTGGATAAAGTACTTTGTCATGCTGATATGGGCCGGCTTTCCGGGTTTATTTTTAGCCCAATTGTTCGTATTTACTGTTTATTCCATCAATAAATAGCTATTATTTTTAATCAATCATTTGATCTAAGCTTACACAGTAGCGGGATGCGGATTTTGTAAAACTGGACACCATAAAATACAGGTATTTTACTGCTTTTCTGTGAAGATTGTTTTTGGAATCGGAACCGAAAACGCACTTGTCCGAATTCTACGATATTAAGGTGTACTCATACCCAACCACTAAAATACTCTTCCCAACACGTCAAAGGCTGAATAGCTCTTAAACATACTTTTTGAAATTCAAATTTAATCTACATTTTAAACAATGTATTTAGTAGACGACTAAACGCTTGGTTTAGGGATGACTATAAAAAATGCTATACGCAAAGTAATAATTTTAGGCTAAATTTAGAATAAATCACGAAAAGAACTTAAAGGGTGAAGATTTCATTCGCCTGATGTAAACATGGGACAATTTTAAGTACTAAAACATCCATAAGATTATAAATATCGAGTAAAACCCACTTGATTTGAATCTAACTTGAGCATGTATAATCAATTGTACCACCCTAAAAATTTGACTGCTTCAAAAACACGTTTCAGTGTAATATTTTGGTAGTTTAGATGGAAAAAAATGCGGTTTGCAAATGTTCTGGTTCAAAACCTTGTATATTATGGAAATTGGGTGCATGGGAATATCAAGTCGTGACATTTTGTCAATTTTCCTTTGTTTTGGCTTATTCCCCAAACAACTCAACATAATCGTGTTTCAAAATTATGATAAAGATATCTGATCTGATTTTTGTTTCTTCCAGAAACTATCAAAAACTAAGGATCAGTTCAGAAAATTCCTAATCTGAAGGTTGAAACAAGAAGAGAGCTCAATTGTACACATAATAAAAAGTGGGTGCATAAATAACAAAGAGTATAGAAAAACACTACGTTATGTATTATTTTAAATTTAAGTGTTTTCGATTAAGATAACCGTTAGAAAATAAAAATGTGACAATTAGTTTATCACGGAACTCTTTTTAGTTTACTGCATATTTGATTTTGTTTCTATATAAATGGTTTTTGCGAATTATATGCAAACGCATTTTGTATAGAAGCCCCATATGGGCTATTTACTGAAAAAATTACTAATGTAAACTTCAGGATGACAAGAACTTGATTATGACGCTATTACATCATTATTTATTTTAATGAGAAATTTGCAGTTTTTAGATAAAAATTACGAAAAAGGTTTCAAAGTTGTGAAATGTGTTAGATTTGTTCGTAAAAGGTTGTATTTCGCATATCAAAGATATCTGCTGATCAGATAATTTTTTGCAGATCGGATATCGGCAAAGAAACGTCTGATCAGAATCAGATTTGATCTAATGGGTATCAGATTTCATACCAGATCAAGTCTGGATCAGGTCAGACCTATCAGAATATTTTCTGGTAATGGTATCAGATTCCCATCTCTACTAGCTGGCTACAATCAGCCTGATTGAATTTTGCCGTCGAACAGAGAAGCCCAGAGAATAGGACATGAGGGAACTATGTAGAACATTGCATTGAACAAAAGCATGTAGTACAATTTTATTTTGAGCTAAACAGAATAGCTTACATTGAGTTCAAAGAGATAATATCGCACTTACAAACCCATCTTGACATTTGAAATAGAAAGTACGTATATAAGCGTGTCGCGATGCTTCAATTGTTTAGACTACATCATTTTCTGAACTTATTGTAATAGAAAATTTATCAGTTGGAATCATGCATCCCACAAGAATGTATGTTACTGTAACAGACCAACCTGAAAATTGTTACTTAAATTATATTAGATTGCTATTATCTACATACCGAAATAAATTTATGTCAGTACTAAATATCAGAACTACCGAAAAGGTACCGAAAGGTTTGCCATGATTCCTGTAATGAATCATTCTGATTTGAATTATAACTTTTTTAATTTGAAATGTGTGAGCTGGCTAGATATTTTATTCCATAATTTTAGTCAAAAATGTCAATATGTAAAGTATGATAAGTTTGGCTAAAGATATTAGTAAATGCAGGAGATAACCTCTAACGTAATGATTTCTTAATAATTCCAGAAAATGTGGCTGAAACTTTAAATAGTGCCGAAAAGGGTATGAGTTGGGTGTACATACTGAATACACTTGGAGAGTACCAGGAACTATTAAGTTTCATGGAGTTGAATTCCACGAATTCATGTGTAATCAATAGAACGTGTCCTGGAAAATAAGTACTGAGACACTAAAAACGTTTTAACGTCACGTTTATATCACTTTATTTTCACTATAATTTAGTTAAAACTAACTAGTATATTTTTATTTGAACTTAATGCTCTGTAATTTCTCTAATTAAAACAAGACAATTCAATCTTTTACGTTTTAAGTACACAAACCCAAAGGTTACAACAAACAATAAATGACTGTTAGATTGGAATCCAAAGGGCATCTGCTTGTAAGAATATTGTTTACATTCAGGTCTCCTGTCTGTCATCGCCCATCCATAAGAGTGAAACATTTCAAACGGCGTCCTCTTCATATTCACATTCTGAAGAAATCATTACTTCTAGTTCCTGTTAATCAATGAAATATCGATATTAGGAAAGTTCTATTTCAGCTCTAACCGTAAAGAATCATTTCTTAATTGTGATAAGAACAAAATAAGAACTAAATTTGCAGTGTTTTTAAATTTATGTACTTACAGCATGGTTTATTGCAGTTTCAGTTGAATTTTCTACAAGTGCAGTAAAAGCGTTTGCTTCATCTACTGCCTTCGCAATGGAACAACAGATACATATAGAAACCGAAATAGATGCAAGAAAGATGACTAAAATTATTATCCAGACGACTGCATTACCATTACATGTAATAGATGTATCCAATCCTGTTCCTGCATTGCATAAAAAGCTATGTGTATATCATCCTAGTAATTTAGATTTATATAGTTTGGTGACAGTTCACCTTACCATTAGAAATCCAAATTCCTTCCCCCAAATCTCTCGGACCGTTAGGCAAGCTCTGAGAAAATTTGCAGATTAATAATTAAAATAAACTATTTAAACTAAAAAATAGTTATTTACGTAAAACTTTGATACTTTTGTGCTAACCATTATATGACGAAAACAAGAAGAATTGTGAATTTCAAAGACAGCCATAATTGGATTAATTGAAAAAGGGGTTTACAGTTTTCAACCTTTTCTTTAGTCACGTAATTTCACAAAAAATAAGATGGTTTAGGGCAGTCTGTACGTCTTGATGTTCCTATATTGTTTATCAGTTCCTTTCGTTCCAGGAGAAAACTTAACAAGTTGTGCTTGCTGGCATGCATGCTCGCCTTATGAAAACGAGAAACATTCGAATAAAGTTAGATCTGTTGCAAACAAGAAATCTCAAATATGTTACCCTAAGCTTGTTCTGTTGAAGGATACCGGTATTCTTAGTATTCTTGCGACGTTGTATTTACGAAAGATTCCTCCGTCAGGAAGTATTATCCTACAGCTTTAAAAATTCAAAATTTTCTCGCGTATCAGGAAATGAAAAGAGTTTAGGTTAACTCTAAAGCAGTACCATATTGTGTGGGCTGGCATTTTTGCAAAAAATATTTTATAAGATACTTTAATACAGCATAGTAAGATGTGGAACATCCTGTACATTAAATATTTACCATATACATAGTAAGCTCCCATTACATTATTTTTTGTTGTGTTTGTGTCGAGATTTTACAATCTCTCAACAAGTGCATAGGTGGGCAGCAGTTGAAAGCATTATTAATGACTGTTGGAGCAATCATACATATACATATGGCAAAACCTGAGGGTTGTAACAAGAAAAGTGGGTACGGGTTATAATGGGTTTTAATTGATAGATGAGTTTTTCGGCTATTAGTGGTTTTTGAAAAGTTTATGTGCGTAATTTTATGGTGGGATTTTTGGCGCGTTTTCTATGGATCCTTTCACGTGCATGCTAAATCTCTTTTTACCAGGACCACCATTTAAACTCATCACAAGACAAGACATCACCCGTACAATGGTCCAGTTAACTACGAATTGCCCACCAAAACAAAAACCCATTTGCCATGCCTGAGTGCAATGAACACTCTTTGCAAATAACATGCACAAAACAAGAGCATATGAAGTTTTAAGTTTCTATGCCTTTGACAATGAGATTGGAAAATACTCCCAGGAAATCCTGCTTGTTGTTAAAACCGAACTCTTTACAACGGTTTCCATGCCCGTTTTTTCGTTCAAAGAAGAATCCCGCACTTTATGCATGTCATGTAGGAAGTATATGATAAAAACTTTTTGTTACATATTATTGCGATAAATCTGAATTCCAAGTTCTAGATATTATGTTTAAATTTATGCATGCAAGTCAAGTAGTGGTAGATAGGAGATTAGCCATATCTGTCAAGATATGATAAGGCTTACCGAGTTGATCTATGCGTCGATAATGTGTTTTCGAAAACTGTTTCTTAGCAAGTCAAATTATGTACATCTTTATTATGTGCGAAAATTTTTGCTACGTGGTTTCTTGATAATCCAAGTTCTCAATGGTTCATTTTATACTACCATTTTATAACAACGACAAAATAATTAACTCTGTTGTGAATTTTGCCGGAAAGCGAATTTGACTGAAAAGACTGCAACAACTGTCAAATCATTTAATGAAGTTTTGCTACTACATTTTGTCGCTCTAAATTTGTTAGATGTTCGAATAAAACCTATTTTATCAAATTTTCAAGTGGGTACAGGTTTAGACGATGTTTTCTGCATTACCTGCACTCTTAAGGAAGGTGCACTGGTCGTGGAAAGTGTTCCATATGAGAAAAAATATCGAGATGAAATGTTTTTAAATTTGGAATCGTACAACATTCTTGGTTTTTTACTTACAATTCCATCAAATGCACCGTCACTTGAAGGCTCACAGGGTAAAGTAAAAATATTGGTTTCACTTATAGCTCTTATCAGCCAGCAGCACGCGAATGAAAATACTATAACCGTTGTAAGTAGTATGATCACAACCAGCATACAGAATCCTGAATTATTGTTCCACGTGATTGATTTACCAAAATCAGAGTCATGATCAACATTAAAAGTAATGAAGTTGTTTAACGCTTGGTCAATTAAATCATATTAATTCTCGCCATCTATGTTCACCTTACCATCAAAAACCAAAATCGCTGCATCCATATCTCTTGAACCGCTGCGGAAGTTCTGTAAAATGTATATAATTAATTGATACACAATTGTTGAGCATTTATGTGTGAATTTCAATTTTTCCACTAGAACCCACCATCATATGATGAAAAACAGATGAAGTACTCATTTTTGAACCAACGGCGCACGGAATTATCCAAGTAAGAACCTTATTTGTATTGCTTTTTCTGATTTTTTTTTAGACTTTTGTTCCTAAAGATTAATGTATATATTTAAGGTAGTTCATTGCTGAAAATTGCTCCGTACATCTGAATTCAAGCAACAAAGTCAACAAAGTGTTTTTGTTAAATACTGGCACATTCCCTTTATATCGGATAAATTATGTATATTGTATGGCTCAAGCCAGCTTTCCTTTTCCGGAATTAGAAATCTTGACCATGCCATTCAAGGCAAACGTAGTGGGTTGGAGTGTCGGGGTGTGGAACGAATTATTGCATCATTGTAAGTACTAGCTGAAGTATGGCAAATGTTTAAAAATATTTTCACAATGTTCTCGTTTTAGCAAAGAACTTAGAAGAAAGATTTATAGCTCTACGTTAACTCCCCAGAGAAAAAAGAACAAGCAAGAAGGTGGAAATGCTGCCTCTAGTAATTAATAAATTGCATGTACAGCAATTTCAGGAATAAAGGTGATAGTCTTTTACATGTCTGTAAATACTAATGTAGCAAATAGATATTTTAAGTTGTCAATGAAGTTTAAAGAGTTTTTTTTTCAAATACCATTGTACCATGGTGTTTAAAACCTTAAAGTGCCTTTAACATAATTTATCTAGTTTATACGGTATTGTAGTAAAAAAAATTTTTGCAAATGACACGAACTAATTCCGGAGCACACCAGGTTTTAATATTTTATATCTTTGACTTTTTAATTAGTATATATCCAAAGGAAGTCTTGCCTCACGTTGAAACTGAAATCTTCCTGCCTGTCTCCAGACTCATATTCCTTCTCATTAAAGACTCCCACGACTTATGCATGTCATTTACCTAATATTTGACAAAATACTTTTATTTTATCTTTTTAAAATACATAAAAACTTTAAGTTCTGAACTGAATTGGTGAAAATACAATATTTTGGGGTTAAAAATGCGTCAATGAATATATAGGAAAGTAGAAATACTAATATGCAGTTGACCTTGCGATGAATTCAGCTGTTGTTTGTTCTCCCATGTCTGAAGTCTACTCTAATGTTGCATTATTATAGCCGGATTACAAGAAATTTGCGTAAGCGGGTATAAGCCGGAACAGCAAATGAGAACTTTCACATACTCTCTCCATTTCATTTATATAGTTAACTTAATTTTTCTAAGCTCAGCTATGCTATGGCCTAGTGAGAATAATTACCACTTCTGCATTAATTTTGTGTTCATAACTTTGAATGTTAAATCAAATAAATACTTCGTCGGAATAGAATTTGTTTCGCATGAGTCACATTCTCAAACATACACGAGGGTTAATTATGTTAAAACAGTGAAGAAAGTCGTGCTGTTTTACTTTACTATTTGGACTTACATGCTACATTACAATTCAGGTCTCCTTTGAAGTAAAGAATTGATTGAAATGTAACAAAATAAAAGTGCACCCCGTGAAAATTACCTATGCCAAATAAAAGACACTGTCACTATCTCAAAATTTCATTTAAACTAGATTATGATTGATCTAACTTTAATGCTACAAGAGTCCTAGACCTAATAAAAAACATGTATACTTCGATAGAAATTAAAATATTTAACATTAAACGGAATCATCATTTTCCTCAGCTATGCACAACAGTCTAACTTTATAGATTGAATGGGCTCAATAAAAGAATTAACAACATATTTACTCGTTACAGTTAAAAATTTATCGTTAGAAAGTTTATTACAAATTTTCGCGCTTAAAATTTTATTCAGCTTTTAAAGAGTATTAAGTAGGTTGCGTAAATAATTTATGGAATTTCGCTACTACGTTCCTCCTCCAAAAATTTGTTAAACGTGAACTGTTGCGAGTATTTCGCATATTTAAATTGTCTAATATAATATAACCCTTGAAATTTTGAAATATCTTGAAGCATAGTTATATATTATTTGGGGAGAAATTTTCAAAAGTTCCTATTTGTATTAATTATTTGCGTTTAATAACCCACGTTTATTAGTAAGTTTTTTTATATTGAGTCGTATTTTATTCTGCCTTATCAGTATTTACCACATCTCTTAATACATGAATTTACAGATTTCATGTTATGACTTTAAGTGCTTCCCCAAATAGGAATCATGTACCTCAGATGGGAAAATACAAGTGAAACACATAATAATTCATCTATTTGAATACTTAAAAGTGGTTGCATGTACTTCATATTTTGTAACGTGTAATTATATACTTTTATTACATTTTTTAAGTGTGGTGCCCAGTCTAAATTCTCATTTATTGTTAACCATATACATTTTAATGATGAGAAACATTTGACAGTGTTCTGCCCAACGTTTACTGAAAAGTCACCAATCGATTTGCGAAAATTGGGGTTGGCTAAGATAACCATTTGCGTTTTCTTTAGATTTATTGCCATTTTGTTTTGAACTAGCCAAGTGCAAATCGCTCCAAGATCTTCTGTAATATTTCTACTAACTTCATTCATGTTTTCGGGATTTATTATTTTTATTAAATTGCTATCATCAGCAAATATAATAAGCTTTCCATTAATTACAACGTTACGTAAGTCATTGATCATTAATAAGATAAGGACGGAGCTTAAACAGCTTCCTTGAGCAGCTCCGTACTTTGTTAATTCCTGACGTAACACTTCATTTTTATACACAACATACTGTTTACGCGAATTTATATATGATTCAAACCATTGAATTTCAATATTATACCATTTTAACTTATGGATTAAAACATCTCTATTTACCATGTCAAAGGATTTAGCTAGGTCTAGGCCTATAAGTGCACACACCTTGTCCTGTATTATTTGCGAGGTTACAGTATCTGTAATAACTATTTGAACATGAGTTGTTGAATGTCCCTTCATAAATCCAAATTATGTTTCAGAGATAGTATCATGGTCTTTAAGGTATCTACTTAGTTCATCGCAAACAATTTTTTCTAATATTTTTGAAAATGCAGGAAAGTTTGATATTGGTCGTAAATCATCAAGACTCTGTGACTGTTCTGTTTTCGGGAGTTTAACTACTTTAGAAAGTTAAATATTTCAGGGAATACTTTAGTTGATAGGCTATTATTATAAATGTGCAATAAAGCGTTTGTAAAGTTTTCATTTTTAATTAACATATTTATCATCTTATTGCAAATACCTAGTGAATCCGCGGATTTATTATTTGGTTTTTTCATAATTTTCCATACATTTAAGATGTCATTTAACCCTTTAGGAGCTACAGAGAACCGATGTTTTGGCGTGGGTAAATGAAATGGTTTGTTCGGGTAACAGTTTGCTGTGAAGGTTTGTAATTTTTCAGTAATATTGATGAAATGACTATTTATCTCTTCTGCTGATACATTAATCATGGATTGAGATTGTTTCATTTCACCACGATATCCCATCATTTTAATGGCTCCCCAGAATCCTACTTCCTCAATTTTTGATTTAAGAAATACTTAGGCGTCCTTCCTAATTACTTTTGTAACTTGTGATTTTAAATACTTATAGTTTACTATATTATCAGTTGTGTTATTTTGCTTGTACTTGATATTTGCCGAGTTTCTAAAATACGTATTGTAGCATCATTTAAAATCATAAAAAAAAGTCGAAAAGTAGCAGATTAACAAAAATGGGTTTTGTATTTTACATTTGTCTCGGCATTCTCTGGAAAGGGGAATGCTTTTTAAAAAAAATCAGTATTCAAATTAGTTGAGTACGTCTCTATTCTTTACAATATTTGTCATTTATAACCAATTTGTAATTCAAGATATTCATATGAAAATAATGATGTCGTAGGTGCACACCTATTATTGATTTTGCATTAGGAATGTCTCAAGGGTTTTCTAAAGGATGTCTAACATACTTTGTCCTGCACATTCACTGAATAGTAATTAATCATGTTTACGGACACACTAAATTTACAACATACTACCAGGACTGAACAAAACGATCACCTCCAATTGGAGGCTTAGGTTGCATATTACAGTTTCATTATTTGTTATTTTTCTTCTGTTTTTGTGAAATTACTTCCAACTGAAATCAATCATAAAAGGGAAAGCCATAGAATAAGTTAATAGTTTTTATTTGCTTAACACAAATGATGTCCTTCGCATTGCGAATTGCAATTGATTGAACTATGCACTATTCGATAAATCACTTAAATGTATCCGTAATTATACGTATCTAAGATAACTGTTAAATACAGTAGAGTGCAGAACGATATTTTTATTTTATCTTCATGGCATTTTACTTTACTCAATACTTCTAAATTTTTGGAATGATGGTACAATTTCACAATTTCCAGCATTTTTGTAACGTATGTCATTGAAGCATACGGCAATACAATTAAACAGATTATTTTCTCTACTTGAGAAAAATGAGTCCTCATGTCAATATATTTGATGGAAAAGGGAAGTTTCGCAACACTTCAATTATTTAGAAGCTTCTAACCGTATCTTTCTCGAAACGCCATTTCGAACAAACCATTAAAGTTACATCTAGGCGCCTTGAAATTGCCTCGTGTGTAACCTTTTGTTAGAAAATATTTCAATTGAATCCTACATGTGCTCTAGAATGGAATCCCTCCCAACAAGTATTTACGTCTAAAGGCATTTATTCCAAAAATTACTGGTTTTGGTACTTTAGCATATTTATAGTTATGAGTTTAATTGGTGTTGGATCTCTGCTGCTAGGATCTCAATAGCATTAAGAGCTAAGTTTGACATCAAGACAGTGGTGTTTGCCGCTGCTGCAATTCCAGTAGGGTGCTACACGGCTTTCACTTTTACTATAGCATTGTTTCATTTAAATGACATTATTGAAGGATTCAAACGAATGAGACAAATGTACTTCGACTTGGGTGAGCTTTTTACAAAATTGCGTGTTAAGATTTATATGAAGTTTTTATAACCATGATATAAATTATTTTTACTGTAGCATTGGAATTTTCACATCTTCAAGCGGAATCGGAGCATAGGATGTGGAAAAGTATAAGTTTCTTCATTAAGGGCTCTTTAGTAGCCTTACGAATAATGTCTGTACTCACAGCACCCTTCGCAGTTTATCATGATGTGGACCCCTTCATTAACATTTATTCATTATTTGTACATCCTCTCATATGTGAGAACAAGTCATCGAATATTTGTCAAGTTGGAGAATTAACATCAAAAGCAATTCGTCACATCATTGGTATGTGGTGTTTAATGGAGGTAACTCGATCTTTGGCAACTTGCGTGACATAATTATTTTATTGGCTAGAGCTACTCTCAAATTGTATTGCAGCATTGAAGAAAATGTCAGTAGCATCCATTTTAGTGCGGTACACAAGACTTTTAATTGTAATTGCAATCATTGATGCTGCCTTACCTGAATGGCTGCAGGTTTTTCTGGGTACAGTTTTCTTTATTGTGGTGATATGTACAGTTTGTATTTGAAGTACATTTCAATCATTCCGATTACAGTATCTTGGGTATTCCCAGTTGTTGGACATTAATGCATTTGCATTGTACTTCATATTTCCTTTTGTTACAAAATGCAGAGAAGATACAAACGATATTTTGAGACAACTTTATGAACGAAATATGTGCCAAAGAAGAATTTCCAATTTTTCGAGAAAAGTTAATGGAAAGTGTATTAAATACATGAGAGCAGTATCACTCAAATGTGGAAGCAGCTTTGTCCTAAGACAACAGTCTAAATGTAAATTTTACCAAACCATAATTGAAAGAATTGGTGATGGGATTCTGTTATAGACGTTGTATTGAGCACACAAAAGTTGTACATTTATGTTTCCTTTAAATGTATGCATACAGATACAATACTCCTTGTTATAACCATAATATAATATTCATAAGTTATCATGCATAATATATTTATGTAGTCAACAAGACTAATACGGCGAAACCCTCCCCGAGTATTCATTTATGTGAAAATGGTTTCTGCATATTATATTCATAAAGTGAAACCTGAAGTGATGTGAAACCTTGAAACTCTTTTGAGTACTATAAAATAAAGCAGTTATTGTACTAAAGACTTTAGAAATATGTACCGTAGAATAATATATTTATCAAGATTTTAATCTAGTTCATCTGCAAAATTTATGTTACCCGAAATCCAAATCATTATGAGATCGACTCGTTTCACAATCTATCTTACTTTTCCCTTTCTTTTAGTAACCACAGCATGGTGCATTTCCATTTTCTCCCTTTCCCATTGCCACGTGTACAGACAATGCAAATAAAGTCAGAATTGGAGGAACGATGGAGTGGTTTTAAGCCCAGCGAGAGCAGTAAAAACCTCGTGTTTTTGAATCCCAGTTTTTGAGACTTATGCATGTAATGCAGGAAGGATTCGTTTCGATACATTGCCTCAAAAGGAGATATTATGCAAATTAGCAGACTTGCAGCTACTCTCTGTAACGAGCAATTAGCATCGAAATTTTAAATGTCATTAAGGGTCAAATTTAGGGTGGGTTTTTGCAAAAAATAGTAATATATTTATTGGATTATAACAAATCCAAAGACACAAATGTAATGAATGACGTCCATGCGCAGGTCTTTTCTCTTTCTGGTGATTACCTTCGATTTTGAATCGCTCAAGTAAGTTCTCATCTTCAGTGTGTGAAAATTTGCAATTTTGTAAATTTTTCATAATTGCCTACATTTAATGTTTAGATTATAATAATAATAGAATAATAGCACCGTTTTTGTTAGAGAATTATGAACTTTTATGATTTTAAATGTTACTGGATTGAATTTTATGAACTTTTGAATGAAATTTCTCATGAAGCAAAATATTTTATACTTGCATGTTTATACAGGATTTTCGGCTCAAATTTCTGAGCTGTTATGCAAAAGTTCATAAACGCTCCCAGACACTACCAATTTTCAAAATTCTGGTATCAAACTAAATTCCATAAAAACTCTATAATGTGCCCTCTCAGATTCATCATCTATGCTAATGGAGCATTTTGATGGCATTTTGCATTTTTCTGTCATATTATTGGAACGACAGGTATCAAATGTTTTTCCCTCTAAATTCGAACCAGTGGCACTCAAAATCAAAAAAAGTTCATGTCTCTTACAAAAACACGTACTCTTCTTAATAATATATCAAACATGCCAATTATTTGTAGTTTAGTGTAGATATACACAGATGCATGTTGTAGGGAAACAAAGAAAAGTGACTAAATTGCAGTTTTTTGGACACGGTAGATCAGAACCTACTTGACCGATTTCAAATCTAAAATAGGCATATGAATGAAAAAAGCTGCGCATGGACATTACTTTAGTATTTTTGACTTTGATGTGACCAAATAGATTTTTATATTACAATTTTTGTGAAAATTCACTTTAAATTTGAAGTTTAATAAACTTTAGAGATTCCGATGCTAATTGCTCGATAAAGAAAGTGGCAAAGTTCAGTTCAAAGAGCAAACAAGTCCTAAAATTTTCAATATAATAACTTTTGAGACTACGTATGGAACCATACGTCGAAAACTGGGATTTGAAAATATGAGGTTTTCACTGCTGTCGCTATGTTTAAAACTACTCGCTTAGGAAACTTTTGAAGAGTTAACGCCAATGGATAAGAAGAATCTGTCTATTGGGAAGGAAAGATTAGTAGAGTATTATTTAGTATTAATTTTTGATGGGTCGTATCCATCCAGTAAATTTATTGACAGTTTCCAAGTGGCTAAATATTCAGGAATCTGGGAATGGTGGCATAAATTGGTCAAGAAAACATTTGCAAAGGCAACATTTGGATTCAAATGGGGAACAGAAGTGAAACGTACGTTGTAAACCGAGCAAGGATCCTTAATTTTAGAGAAGCAAGGAGTGATATGGAAATTTATTCGTAATTTTTATGTTTTGGGAGGTGGCTAGCTTGTTTCATTCCTCATTTGTGTAATTGAAAACTTGTATTTGTTAATGGTAAATATTTGGAAGAAAATGCACTTGTTTATTTGTAGGTAGATGAAATGAAACGGGAAAAAGTTTTTCGTTACTATCTAAAATACACACATCACTATGTGCGTATTAATTGCCACTATTTTGACGATTTTTATAGTGGCGTTTCACTTGGAGTTTTGCCACTATTTTTGGTGCGATTACAACTAAAAAATCTTTAATTATTTTAGGGCAGATATCCATAACCGTAAAGAAAGTAAAATAAATAATTATTACTGCCTTTAATCATATTTGGCGGTAGCTTAAAGGCAGTAATAATTATTATTTTTACTTTCTTTACGCAAATTTGGGTTAATTAATCTAGAAGGAGTCAGAAAATTAGGTCAGTCGAGCTAATTTTTCATTTTTCCAGCTATCATTGCCTTTTATCATGCTTGGTGGTAGCTACAGGCTACAATTGATGACTTACTTTAATGAAACGAGTGACCGACGCTCATATATTTGTATGCCGTAATCGCAGTTTTTGACTAAATATGAACAATTTGATACCAAACGATAGGTAATAAAAATTTTTAATTGTTTCTTTCTCAAATTTTTGATTTTCGACTTTTAGCCGGTGGTGTGGTCATTTCAATATTTGTTGACATTTTTCACATCGTATGAAGATCTAAATTCACTCCCCTGTCAATTTAGTAATACTTAGTCGAATCAGCTCAAATTTGGTGTAAAGCAACTCCAAGTGATGAGGTTTCAGGTGACATTTACTACTTGTCAGTATAGGCTTTAGGTTAGTACGATATTGTAAGTTTAATGTGGCATCCCAAAATAATTAGAATTTTGCTGCGTTAAGTAAGCTATAAAACCTCAAGTAATTTACCGTTTATAAAGATTGCTAGTGCGTTTGAAAGAGCATTAAAAGTTGTACCTGGTTCACGAACATAGGTTTTTATTTGAGGTGAAACAGAGATGAATTACTCCAATTTACATGAAAAACTACCATTAATTCTTAACATCCACGATTTGGTCACACAAAGGTGCCTCCAATTCACAAGAGAAATCACTTAAGAGCCTCAGATTGCACCAGAGTGCAATTTTAGGACTTTGCTACAAGAATATATACATTTACTGGAAATTTGAAAATGTCGAATTTTTACCAGTCTCCATATGTTTATTCTTACTCACTAAAAAAATTAAAGATCGCTTAAAATTGTATCACTGAAAGTAGCCCTAATAGTGTTTGTGCTACAAGTTACGACTTAATTTTGTTCAGCCGCGAACTAAAATAAGTCAACTTGCAAAAGTAAATTTTAAATTTTGTTAGTGCTTTTTATATTATCACAAAATGTTTTCTATCTGCATATAATCAAATTTTATCACTCTTGTTGTTCTTGCCTTACAAAGCTTAATTTCTGCATTGGAAGCAGATAAGCCTTCACAATCAAAAATATAATGAGCGAAAAAACCGTTGATCTAAACATTCCAGCTAAGTGTACAAGTGTGTTACAGGTTGTACAAGTTTTTTATATCAGTCTTCATACAATATGTATGAAGCTGTTTAAAAAATCTTATAAAATAAAACGGTTGCATGCATGTGTACCGGCCGCGTCTTCCTGTTTTTTAATACGTGCCTCACCAGTTCAAAGGGAACACTCACTGATTGACTTATTCAGATAGGGAAATGTATAATGTGCTCACAATCCGTATTTTGACCATGTTAATTCTTTTTAAATACCGATTCAAATAATCGTTCGCTGATTGCATAAGATGTTAACTGCTTTTATTAGATTTTATCAAATACATCAGAAGCTTTCCATTCTCCCTTGGAATCCAAAACAATTTGTTTATCGTGATATTTTTTTAATAGATTCTCGATGTCCAACGCTAATAAGAGTTATGCCAATACGTTTTAATTCAGAATACACAAACTTTTCCATGTCAAAAGACAAAGCAGAGGTCACTTCATCCAAGACAGCAACTGGTTGATG